>JAEQBA010000742.1:35530-158463 GCA_019434445.1 Phalangium opilio
AGACAGAAAGAGTGAAACATAGAACAGAAAGAGTGAAACATAGAACAGAAAGAGTGAAACATAGAACAGAAAGAGTGAAACATAGAACAGAAAGAGTGAAACATAGAACAGAAAGAGTGAAACATAGAACAGAAAGAGTGAAACATAGAACAGAAAGAGTGAAACCTAGAACAGAAAGAGTGAAACCTAGAACAGAAAGAGTGAAACATAGAACAGAAAGAGTGAAACATAGAACAGAAAGAGTGAAACATAGAACAGAAAGAGTGAAACATAGAACAGAAAGAGTGAAACATAGAACAGAAAGAGTGAAACATAGAACAGAAGAGTGAAACATAGAACAGAAAGAGTGAAACATAGAACAGAAAGAGTGAAACATAGAACAGAAAGAGTGAAACATAGAACAGAAAGAGTGAAACATAGAACAGAAAGAGTGAAACATAGGACAGAAAGAGTGAAACATAGAACAGAAAGAGTGAAACATAGAACAGAAAGAGTGAAACATAGAACAGAAAGAGTGAAACATAGAACAGAAAGAGTGAAACATAGAACAGAAAGAGTGAAACATAGAACAGAAAGAGTGAAACATAGAACAGAAAGAGTGAAACATAGAACAGAAAGAGTGAAACATAGAACAGAAAGAGTGAAACATAGAACAGAAAGAGTGAAACATAGAACAGAAAGAGTGAAAACATAGAACAGAAAGAGTGAAACATAGAACAGAAAGAGTGAAACATAGAACAGAAAGAGTGAAACATAGGACAGAAAGAGTGAAACATAGACAGAAAGAGTGAAACATAGAACAGAAAGAGTGAAACATAGAACAGAAAGAGTGAAACATAGAACAGAAAGAGTGAAACCTAGAACAGAAAGAGTGAAACATAGAACAGAAAAGAGTGAAACATAGAACAGAAAGAGTGAAACATAGAACAGAAAGAGTGAAACATAGAACAGAAAGAGTGAAACATAGAACAGAAAGAGTGAAACATAGAACAGAAAGAGTGAAACATAGAACAGAAAGAGTGAAACATAGAACAGAAAGAGTGAAACATAGAACAGAAAGAGTGAAACATAGAACAGAAAGAGTGAAACATAGAACAGAAAGAGTGAAACATAGAACAGAAAGAGTGAAACATAGAACAGAAAGAGTGAAACATAGAACAGAAAGAGTGAAACATAACAGAAAGAGTGAAACATAGAACAGAAAGAGTGAAACATAGAACAGAAAGAGTGAAACATAGACAGAAAGAGTGAAACATAGAACAGAAAGAGTGAAACATAGAACAGAAAGAGTGAAACATAGAACAGAAAGAGTGAAACATAGAACAGAAAGAGTGAAACATAGAACAGAAAGAGTGAAACATAGAACAGAAAGAGTGAAACATAGAACAGAAAGAGTGAAACATAGAACAGAAAGAGTGAAACATAGAACAGAAAGAGTGAAACATAGAACAGAAAGAGTGAAACATAGAACAGAAAGAGTGAAACATAGAACAGAAGAGTGAAACTAGAACAGAAAGAGTGAAACATAGAACAGAAAGAGTGAAAACATAGAACAGAAAGAGTGAAACATAGAACAGAAAGAGTGAAACATAGAACAGAAAGAGTGAAACATAGAACAGAAAGAGTGAAACATAGAACAGAAAGAGTGAAACATAGAACAGAAAGAGTGAAACATAGAACAGAAAGAGTGAAACATAGAACAGAAAGAGTGAAACATAGAACAGAAAGAGTGAAACATAGAACAGAAAGAGTGAAACATAGAACAGAAAGAGTGAAACATAGGACAGAAAGAGTGAAACATAGACAGAAAGAGTGAAACATAGAACAGAAAGAGTGAAACATAGAAAGAAAGAGTGAAACATAGAACAGAAAGAGTGAAACATAGAACAGAAAGAGTGAAACATAGAACAGAAAGAGTGAAACCTAGAACAGAAAGAGTGAAACCTAGAACAGAAAGAGTGAAACCTAGAACAGAAAGAGTGAAACTAGAACAGACGAGTGAAAGTGAAATAGAACAGAAAGAGTGAAACATAGAACAGAAAGAGTGAAACCTAGAACAGAAAGAGTGAAACCTAGAACAGAAAGAGTGAAACCTAGAACAGAAAGAGTGAAACCTAGAACAGAAAGAGTGAAACCTAGAACAGAAGAGTGAAACCTAGAACAGAAAGAGTGAAACCTAGAACAGAAAGAGTGAAACCTAGAACAGAAAGAGTGAAACCTAGAACAGAAAGAGTGAAACCTAGAACAGAAAGAGTGAAACCTAGAACAGAAAGTGAAACCTAAACAGAAAGAGTGAAACATAGAACAGAAAGAGTGAAACATAGAACAGAAAGAGTGAAACCTAGAACAGAAAGAGTGAAACATAGGACAGAACGAGTGAAACATAGGACAGAAAGAGTGAAACATAGGACAGAAAGAGTGAAACCTAGGACAGAAAGAGTGAAACATAGAACAGAAAGAGTGAAACATAGAACAGAAAGAGTGAAACATAGAACAGAAAGAGTGAAACATAGACAGAACGAGTGAAACATAGGACAGAAAGAGTGAAACATAGGACAGAAAGAGTGAAACCTAGGACAGAAAGAGTGAAACATAGAACAGAAAGAGTGAAACATAGAACAGAAAGAGTGAAACATAGAACAGAAAGAGTGAAACATAGAACAGAAAGAGTGAAACATAGAACAGAAAGAGTGAAACATAGAACAGAAAGAGTGAAACATAGAACAGAAAGAGTGAAACATAGACAGAAAGAGTGAAACATAGGACAGAAGAGTGAAACATAGAACAGAAAGAGTGAAACATAGAACAGAAAGAGTGAAACATAGAACAGAAAGAGTGAAACAGAACAGAAAGAGTGAAACATAGAACAGAAAGAGTGAAACCTAGAACAGAAAGAGTGAAACCTAGAACAGAAAGAGTGAAACCTAGAACAGAAAGAGTGAAACCTAGAACAGAAAGAGTGAAACCTAGAACAGAAAGAGTGAAACCTAGAACAGAAAGAGTGAAACCTAGAACAGAAAGAGTGAAACCTAGAACAGAAAGAGTGAACCTAGAACAGAAAGAGTGAAACCTAGAACAGAAAGAGTGAAACCTAGAACAGAAAGAGTGAAACCTAGAACAGAAAGAGTGAAACCTAGAACAGAAAGATGAAATTAGTTCACTTTTGCACTTATTAATTTAACCTTTGCCCGCTCGCGCTCGGAGGAAATTTACCGATGATTTGGAAATGAGTTTTACCCTTTTATCATTGTTTAGTATGGTTTGAATTTGACTTTGTTTATGTTTAGGTGATACAATTACCGTCTTTTCTATTTGTTTTTAATCCATACTTTAGGAAGATCAAATATTTGTTCATTTCCTCGGTATGTATGTGAAAGAATGGATAAATCGAGGGATATGCTTTTATCATTTCAAAATCATTATTGGTTTTCTTATCAGATCGAGATTTCACTCTACTGTTGGCAGTGTGAGACAGAGTTTTGGAAATAGAGCCAAACGGCACTGTGAATGTTCTTTGATTCATTTGGAATATCTCTTTTGCCGGGTCTAGAACAAAAGTATTCGACTGACTATCATTGTCAATTGGATTTGGCGTTTGGTAACCAACTTTTTCGAGACCGATACGAAGCATGTTATAGAGAGTCTTATTATTCTTACCACAAGGGTATTTGTATTTTTAAAAGAACATAGTTTGAAATAGAAAAATTTATTTAAAGCAAGGTGGAGCTCCAGAGCGCCCCTTATTGACGAACTTTCTATTGTACATTGGGTTTAGCTTGTTAGGGTAAGCTTCAGGTCCTCCCTTATGCATTAAGTCTCATTGTTACCTACCTACGGCAAGGTAAAATGCTTATGTATATACAAGGTTAGGCATCATGGTAGGGGCGCCTATGGAGCCGCCTGTTGCTTTAAGGGTCTAAACTACGAGAAATAGGCTTGGGACCCTTGGCTAAGAAACCCACATATGGCTTGGGATCCTGTACTAAGAAACCTACTTTAGGTTTGGGATCCTGTACTAAGAAACCCACTTTAGGCTTGGGATCCTGTACTAAGAAACCCACTTTAGGCTTGGGATCCTGTACTAAGAAACCCACTTTAGGCTTGGGATCCTGTACTAAGAGACCCACTTAAGGCTTGGGATCCTGTACTAAGAGACCCACTTAAGGCTTGGGATCCTTGACTAAGAGACCCACTTAAGGCTTGGGATCCTTGACTAAGAGACCCACTTAAGGCTTGGGATCCTTGACTAAGAGACCCACTTAAGGCTTGGGATCCTTGACTAAGAGACCCACTTAAGGCTTGGGATCCTTGACTAAGAGACCCACACAAGGCTTGGGATCCTTGACTAAAGAACCCACATCTGACTTCAAGATTTGAAAAAAAAATGGTAAGTATCATTATTGTAATTGACGGTCATGTAAGTTTGGTATTATCCATTTAAAAATATGGTATATTTTATGAGTAACCTGGAGGATTGGCGTAGTTCATGAGTAGCCTAGAGGATTTGTGTAGTTAATGAATACCCTAGAGGTTATGCGTAGTTCATGAATACCCTAGAGGATATGCGTAGTTCATGAATGCCCTAGAGGATTGGAGTGATTCATGAGTAACCCTACAGCATTGGTTTAGTTCATGGGTAACCATGGAGGACAAGGTCAACGAAATTGTAAACAAGGTATGTAATAGTGATAATTAGTTAATGGGGATAATCGTTGAGGTGATTTATTGTGGTTCTTCAGAAAATACGTCGGCAAAATATATCTCAAGGCTTATCCTTAGGCTTAATTAAGGTGAAATACAACTCTGAAAACGTTAAAATGGTTGCGTCAGTTGACTGAGATCTGGAGCGGCAACTGTGGGTTCATGTAAAGGCGAACCACTGAACAAAGTGTAAGTGTTGCACCAAGTTTCATAGGTTTGGTGAAGAATGGAGCAATTTTGTATAGCGTACTTTAAAAATGTTTTAGGTATGGCGAAGCGGAAATGGCTGAATAATCGGCGACAATTCAATAGTCCTAGTCGAAAATCCCCTTTTTTCGGCAAAACGCGGCCGAGGTGATTTTGAAAATGTTCCTGGCGGCGTTATCTGCCGTTGATAACACTGCAGCGTCCTCAAAAGTTGGCCAACGCTCAAAGCGGAAGTTGGACTTCGCCGCAATTTATCGAGTAGAACTATAGTTCTAGCACGTTCAATGTTATGGGAGCAGCAAGTAGAGCAATACAAGGGCGGGCTGCATAGCGGTCTAGCAGTGGAAATACAGAAAGGAGAAAAACTTAACGCCAAGAGGCAGAGTTTTCCTATTTTGTGGAACTGGAGTCGTCTTGGTCTTTGTTATCTGAAACGTACAGCGCCAATACACTTATGTAATAGTTTCGAAAAAACGAAACTTTATGAACTACGCCTCATCTACTAGATTATTGCTTTCTTTCGGACGCTATCCACCAAACATTCATCCTTAAACAGTCTGAAGAAGTTTTTAATATTAATAGTCTTAATTTGATTGTGGTTTTTTCCCAAATGGGTTTTCCCAGAGCCTTTTTTCCCACATGCGTTGTGGGTTTTTATGGCTCGAATTAGCTTGTATTATGACATGAATATTTGACATCCATTGCATCGTTTGATAATGCTATTAATAAATTTATTCGTGGATAGCTCAGACGTCAGAGTGGAAAATCAATAATTTAAAAATAAGTGTTTTAATATTAATAATTCAACTGTGATTATGGTTTTTTCCCAAATGGGTTTTCCCAGAACCTTTTTTCCCATATGCGCTGTGGGTTTTTATGGTTCGAATTAGCTTGTATTATGGCATGAATATTTGACATCCATTGCATCGTTTGTTAATGCTATTAATCAATTTATTCGTGGATAGCTCAGACGCCCGAGTCAAAATCAACTAATAATTTAAAAATACGTGTTTTAATATTAATAATTCAACTGTGATTATGGTTTTTTCCCCAAACGGGTTTTCCCAGAGCCTTTTGTCCCACATGCGCTGTGGGTTTTTATGGTTCGAATTAGCTTGTATTATGACATGAATATTTGACATCCATTGCATCGTTTGTTAATGCTATTAATCAATTTATTCGTGGATAGCTCAGACGTCAGAGTGGAAAATCAATAATTTAAATATAAGTGTTTTAATATTAATAATTCAACTGTGATTATGGTTTTTTCCCCAATGGGTTTTCCCAGAACCTTTTTTCCCACATGCGCTGTGGGTTTTTATGGTTCGAATTAGCTTGTATTATGACATGAATATTTGACATCCATTGCATCGTTCGATAATGCTATTAATAAATTTATTCGTGGATAGCTTAGACGTCCGAGTCAAAATCAACTAATAATTTAAAAATACGTGTTTTAATATTAATAATTCAACTGTGATTATGGTTTTTTCCCCAAACGGGTTTTCCCAGAGCCTTTTTTCCCACATGCGCTGTGGGTTTTTATGATTCGAATTAGCTTGTATTATGACATGAATATTTGACATCCATTGCATCGTTTGTTAATGCTATTAATCAATTTATTCGTGGATAGCTCAGACGTCAGAGTGGAAAATCAATAATTTAAATATAAGTGTTTTAATATTAATAATTCAACTGTGATTATGGTTTTTTCCCCAAACGGGTTTCCCAGAACCTTTTTTCCCATATGCTCTGTGGGTTTTTATGGTTCGAATTTGCTTAATGTTAAATTATACTGAAGGTTCCAATATATAATGTTAAATAACTATTCAATGTTGTATATAGATAGAAACGATGAAGTATTATAAATACTGTTCTGTTAATGGTTTTTCAAGAACCTTTTGTTCCCATATGTATTGTGGGTTTTATGGTTTTAATTAGGTTATATTTAACATACGATCTTTTGTTATACAATTTGCCACTAGTAATTAATGGAAGAGATATAGACGAGCGTTAAGACTATATAGATCAAAGGATCACGTTATAGAGGCAAGCGCTAAGACAACATAAATGATAGGATCAGGTCATGAAAATTGAAGGGTACAAAACTTTTTACATACTGTACGTTGAAATGCTCTTTCGAGGTGAAGGTTCTTATTCTCCTTAACCTTATTCCACGTGGCTTGGCTCTTGAAGGTTGTCCAAGACGAAAGTAATATTGATTTCGTTCTGCAAGAATCATTTCTTTTACCTCACTTAGTAATAAAATGGATTTGCTTCTGTGCCCCACTATTGGCAGTTGCTTATTAAACATTTTTTCAACGAATTTTCGAAATTCTGCTGGTTGTTTATAAAACGTTTCACTAAGTAATGAAATCTCCATATTGTCTAAAAACCTGCATAATTCGACGGGCTAAAAATACATTTTAAACAGTCATTTATACAATTCGTCTCATTAAACATTTTGAAAATTTTGAAATAGACAAATAATTTAAACCACCCTATCTATATCTAAATAAATCAAAGTACAAAATGACTGACAGACTGGCTGATAATCAACGCCCAAACCAAACCGCTTGGCCTAGAAGGCTGAAAATTTGCAGGAGCGTAGGCGCGTACAAAGAAGATTTTTTCAATCCGCCGCCATCTTAATAAATGGTGCCTGGAAATGTAAAAAAATCTTCTCTATGCAACAAAATGCGCGATTCAACCAATTTCAAAATTATTTAGTACACTGGTTTCCTTTAACCTATAGACGGGCTGAATGGTCTTTTGGGTTCGATTTGTTGACATATTTTTAAATGGCGGCCATAAATTTAAAAACCCTTCTTTATGGAATAATGTCCGCGTGAATAGAAATAAAAAATGTCCCGACGGGCTGACGGGCAACGCCGACTGCCTTCGCTCCAACAAAAATATTAGTCATCTGTAAAATCTACCCATTCTATATACCATTTTGATGGAAAATCTTATACACGCGAGCGACGCCGCGGGTAACAGCTAGTCCTCCTATAAAGAGGCTTGCCTTTTCCCCTTTCTTTTTACATAGCATTGTGTTTTACACGAGGGGCTTGTAATTCGACAAAATTTTGTACACCTGATTTCTGAATTTTTATGTGAATTCCGTTGATTACTGAATGAATTCCTTAATTTCCATCATTACGAGTTTTTAGGTGATTTCGATCATCTTTACATTGATTTCCCGTTATTGCCGCATATTACTTTTGATTTCTTTTGAATTCCAATGAATTCTGATAATCTTTTAGTGAATGCCGTGATACCACTAGATTCTTCGTGAATTACGATGAATGCAGTGATTATTGCTATTTGAACTGATTTTTATTTTGGATTTTCGAATTCCTCGATTCAGTATATGTGATTATTTCATAAAATGTGTGATTACCGAGGTGATGACAAAAGATCACTCGTAAATCATGTGATTATTTCTGATTTTCTGAAGATTTCACGTGATTTCCAGTGATTATCGGAGATTTCTGATTACCTTTGATTACCCACAAAAAGATTTTAATTACTTATGATTTTCTAAGAAATCGATTTCTGCAGTTTTGTACACCTGATTATTCAAGTGACTAACCCCTCGGTTTTAGAATGCAAAAGTAACAGCCAGCCTTACCATGACCGAAAGATGTAATAAGAAACAGGCTTCCAAGAGTAACTATATTTAAGCCGTTCACAACCGGGGAACATATACAATGAAATTATACCATAAATCTTTGCAACAAAGAATATACATCGAAATTACCATCTCAAACCGGAGCCTCAGAGATATCTAGGCCCATGCAAGTAGCGAAGCGAGAATATTTTTTTGACTAATTTAGTTCGCCGTGTTTTCCCGCTTGGTGGCACTTTCAGCACCGTAAAATAAACAAGTTCAGCCTCATGACCCCGTCGACTGCTACAATATTAGGGCAAGGTATAGACGTATAGCGGTGAAGCCGAGGTCGCGGATAGTAAGAAAAGGTTTTTGAAAATTTCCGAAGACCTTTATTATACAATCATTTCAGAGAAGTAAAGGATAAAAATGTTAAGGTTAAAAAATGAAAGGTTTTGAAGGGGTGGAGAATGTCCTATAATTTTTCCAGTCAAAGGGGGCATCACTGGACACATTTCCTTTAAGAATATTTCCTTATTTCCGGCCCTGCGTACAAAAGGTAATTTTTAAGTAGACGACACGGTCACGTGAGCAACTGGAACTAGTTTCACCAAATTCAGAGCCGCTCCCTATTTCCCAAGTTTCGTCTCCTCTTGGTATATTCTCTTTGTCCTGACCAACGTGGTACACTCTCGTTTGAACTGATATGCGTCTTTACACAAAAACAAAATCACGATACCATCTGACTCGAGAGCGAAAAATCTAGAAACCAATCTGTCCCGCGACCAAATTGTGAGACCAAGATATCTGACGACCAAATTGACGAGACCAATTCAGCGATAAGGTTTTTTAACGTTCTGATTAAATCAACGTGGCGAACTGACATTTTTCATACTTCGATGATGATGGCAAGCGACACCCAAATTATCATCCATCCAAACCATAACTTCAAGATTCTTGAATGATTTCAGATCTTCAATACCGTTAATCGCATATTTAATATCCGGAAAGAAGTTAGTTGTTATCCCACTGCTATACCAACTTGATAGAAAGATACATGGGAAACCAATGAACATCTTTATAACATTAATCGATTTTTCGAACATTGTGCTGTTGCATTCAGGAACAGCTATATTGGAAAAGAGGACATATAATAATGTAAAGTATCTTTTAAGCCGTAACCAGGTTACACCTCGGGGTTTGGGGTTAAAGCAGGTCTCGTGGTTTAGTTTAAAAAAATTCCACTAGACGCTTCCATTGTCGAAGGATGAAGTTTACTGGCCACCTAAGCTCAACAAAGACTAGTTTTAGCTCCTCTCTCGTGGATAGAGTTCTCATTTGTGCCTGCTCTTAACGGGGTAAGTTTGCTGTGTAGAAGATTTGACAGCATGAGGGGCACCAAGAGAGCCCACATTATTATAAACAAGGAGTACATCAATTGTTTTCTACTTGGAATCTTTAACAGGCCATTTTCTGGGTCTTTCTGCTTGAATTAATGGGGGGAAACCTTCACCCCTGACCTTATGCATTTGAACTTAGAAACCAGGTGATAGTGACATAGCTAGCGACCTGCGCCGCGATTCCAGCGACTTCTGAGCAACAAGCCCTAATGTAGACAAATTATCTTTGCGTGTGCTGAAAAAGTAGACCAAGGGTTGTATATATTTTTTAAAATTAAAATTTTGCCTTCAGTAAATGTCGAAATTTTTGGTTTGACCTACTTTTTTACTATTATTACTATTTTGTTTTATTGGCTATATATTTATTGATAACGGGAGAAGTATTTTTGTATGAATATGAGTTATTTAGAGTCGCTTGGTGGAATTATTTGTTTTTCATTTGATAAGGTGTGGTTTTTTTCCAGTGGTTTTATTATTTTATTTTTTGGCCTATACATCTGAACATGAAGAAGAAGAAGCGGGCGGTTTAACAGAGTTTTAAGCCCTTCCCTTGCAGTCAGTCAACTATTAGTATGGGCAAGAAGCGATATCTAATAAACTAGATATCGCCTCTTGGTATGGGGTCTAAAGATTCCAAGAAGAAATCCATGTATTCCTGTTTACACTAACAGAAGCGTAACTTCAAAATTGCAAAATAATATCATCGAGGTTTGAACATTAAATACTCCTGGTTACGGCCTTGTGAAAGGAAGTAGATAAATTGGCGTAGATAAAAATTAACGGACATCAAATTCTAAATTATTTATTCCGTGATTAAAGCTTCTGAAAAATATCTCTGCTTCACTTTCACCAACCTCAATTTAAAAAAAACTATCTCCATAAAATTTTGTATTCAAAATTCAATTTAGAAATTTGGTATCTAAATTACTTTTTAGTGTTAGAAATCCAATCACATCCACGATCTTTTTACTGTACATATAAAGGAAGCTGTTTTTCGTCCGAGCGAACAATGGTTGAGTTAGATAGTATAATACACTTTAATATAACGCCCAAAGAAAATAAGAAGCAAGCGTCCACAGGTAAACCTAATAATAAAAAAATTCGCCATTTGTGAATTGCTTAACTCAAAGTGTTTTCTTTCATCGGTACCATTTATTAATTTGCGATGACAAATGCGATTCACTTACTGCAAATGCACTCAACAAGATCAGCCACCATGAGAGAACGGAAAAAATTCCAGTCAACCCAACAGAGCATTTCGTTAAAAATACATAGTAGTTAATTTCTGTCATTCAACTCGCCTTTTGGCGCCAGCGCTGTAGGCTTTTTGGATTCTGAGAAAGCGGATATATACCAATATTGATGGTTGGCTAACCTTTTTTGGCTACGTGTGGTTTATATGATAACCAACGAGTTGGGAATATTCATTCTCTAATACAACAACATGATAGTCTACACCCATATTGAAGCCGCACAGTTCCCACCCTCTTAGTGATTAGCCCCTCGACTTAACACTTCTGAATTGCGAAAATGTTCAATAGGCCAACATAGTTTTTTTGAGTGGCTCCTAAATGCTTTACCTTCAACAGTACCTTCCCAATAACCAGTACATAACCCTTTATAAGCGAACAGAAATTTCTGGTGTGAGTGTGTAGCCCATCGATGCGGTGCTTCTAACAGTGCTAAAATCATTACCTGTAACCCACACGTTACTCTACCTAATGTTGACTTCAGTAGCGTCGCTAGGGTTTGAAATTTGTGGGGGTAAATCTGGGCAAACTATTTTAAAGTTATTATAAGAACTTAATATAAACAAGATGGCCCGAGGGCTGGGACTTAATAGTAGCCACAACGTTATCTATTTAATTAGCACATAAATAAAAAGAAAAAAATTCAAAGACCCTAAACAAAAAATCAGAAGTGTCCAATCCCACAGTGGTAGGGTGTCTTACTGCTGCGCCAGCCAGCCGGGTTCAATTCCCGGGTGCGGTGTGAAAAATTTTTTAATTAAAATAAAATCTCTAACTGAGCTCAGCTACCACTATTGGTTCCATTTAAGCTAAAATCTGACGATAACGAAAGCGAAAACCCCGGCCAGTACTACTACGGCTCGGGTCAAACTAAGAGCCTATCGTATAATACGATGTGGCTAAAAATTGCATAATGGGTTCTTTGGAAAATGTGTTGACTTTTTAAACTATCCGTAAATTTGTGTCAACGTGAAATTATTCGTATTTTAAAGATGTACAACCTTTTATTGATAAGGACTACGGAACCGATTATGAAGGATTTTCACTCGTCTTAGGTTTATTTTTAGTTTTGGTTAGCTTTTAGTCCACACTAAAGAACACGAAACACTTTACTTGTCTCCATCTGTTTTTTTCTTCAAAATTTTACTGTTTGACATTGAAAATTTTTTATATATTGCTTCAGAATTTTAGGTTGCTAACAGCAATTTTTTGGTAGGGTTTACGGATTATTTTGGGGGGGCTAAGTTTGGAATTTGGGGGGGCTATAGCCCCCCCAAAAAAGGCCTAGCGACGCCACTGGTTGACTTAATACTATATAGCAGAAGCGGAAAATAGAAGAAGGATGACACTGCATCCTCTTAATACTTAAGTTATATAACATCATTCCTCTGGGGCTCACCCTCTTTTGTTTGCTCTCTTGCTCATGAAACCTCTGATGGGTATCGCACCGTGAGGTGAATTCGGTGTTTAATACTAAATCCTCAGCAATCAACCCACAAACCCTTATTGTCTTGACGTGGGACAAAAACCCACAAGCGCGCCTTTGAAAACAGTTGAGCGTTAATAGAGTAAGGATGAGGGAACTATTTATCGCGTATTTGATTCGGTTTAGTAACCTTGCTTAAATGTTCTAATGTTGGCAAGAATCATGTTACAACCAGAAGTACTATATCGGGCCCACACCACCAGCTTTGTGGTACAACTCTCTCGAAGAGAAGTATTATATACTTCTCCAAATAGTTAAACAATAGGTATTTGCCCGATTTAGACTTACACCACATCCCCAGTAGCATTTCCTATCCGTTTTGTAGTCGGTTTATTGTCGGTAAAGGCGGTTAGTTGTTTCAAACCACCTTATGTCGGATATTTGACTCAAAACACAACGTTGAATCCCCAGCTGCAGACAACAAATCTGAGCAATCGGTCCGATTGAGTTATCTTACTATCGGTCCATAATACTTCCTGTCCAAGCCATTGAGTTGTCAACAAGCAGTAAGGACTCGAATAAGAATAATAAAACGAAGTTGTCTATAGCGACGGTCGCAATACTGCATTTGCGTTACTAAACCGACTCAAAATTAACTAGTTGGGAAAGGATATGCGCGTCACTAAACCGACTTAATATATGGTATTCCATGCAGCAAATATATTTAGTCGGTTTAGTGACACTCCTCCTGTCCTAACTAGTTAGCTTTGAGTCGCTTTAGTAACGCAAATGCGGTATTACGACTGTCGCTATAGACAAGTTGGTTTTGAGTAGGTTTAGTGTCGCTTATACAATATTCCGAGCGTCATTCGACAATTAGTTTTGAGTCGGTTTAGTGACGCTAATCCAATATTCCGAGCGTCATTCGACAATTATTTGGTTTTCAGTCAGTTTAGTGTCGCTAATACAATATTCCGAGCGTCATTCGACAAGTTGGTTTTGAGTCGGTTTAGTGTCGCTAATCCAATATTCCGAGAGTCATTCGACAATTAGTTAGTTTTGAGTCGGTTTAGTGACGCTTATCCAATATTCCGAGCGTCATTCGCCAATTATTTAGTTTTGAGTCGGTTTAGTGACGCTAATCCAATATTCCGGGCGTTATTCGACAAGTTGGGTTAGAGTCTCCTTGAAGGTCGTTTGATTCTTATCCGAGTGCTCGCTGACTTCTGAATGACTCGGACATGAAGTATTGTGGTCCGACAGTCCGATAACTCTATCGGGCCGACTGATCAGATTTGTTGTCGGCCTGACTGGTTTTTGCTGATGATGATTTATGTGGCGCGTCACTACACCGACTTGAAACCGAGTTGGCAATTTAATCACCTTGATTCTTGATTTTTATTACTTTTCAGTAAAGCGACTCCAAATCGGGTAGCCAATAGACAGTTTGCGACTTCTACGCGAGTAAATCTTCTCGAAACTTGGAATTGGCTTATACAAAAAATATCCCCCTCGTCGACTTTAGTTGGATTTGAGACGAATATCTGACTTTAGGTGGTTAGCTGACAGTCAAGGCATATTTTTTTACATAGGACTATTCCACTTTTCGAGACGATTTACTCTATTTCGAGTCTAATATCTGAAAAGCAATTAAAATCATGACTCTAGGTGTGATGAAGGCTTGGCAATTGTTAGGTTTGCTGCGTAGCGCAATTGTATTTGTATGAGAACTTATTCTATTTCTAAGACTGAGGGGGGCGTCCTTTGCGATTTCGTACTGTTTGAATCTACCTAAACGCCGAGGATCCTGGGAGGACTACGGTGTCTGTGTCGTAGGTGGGGATACAGAAGCAAGCGTTATAGGCATTACGGTTTTCAACTCCATCCCTCTCTACTTAAAGACTAAACCATTTACCCGCTTCCCAAGTAGCTACATTAACATATTCGTTTCTTTATTAATTCATTTAGAGGAGCTTCGTATGACAAACTGTCAGAGAACATTCTCCGCTGCAATTGGTCATAGACCCTTGAAGAACGACGTCGCTAGCATCACCATTTTTGAATCACCTATAAGTAGGCTGTAACCCGATCCCCGTAAAAGAATTTAAAATACCCGGTGGTTTCGCCAGTCTGATTGACAGAGGCTCCGATTTATCTGATGGAAACACACTACCGGAATAAAAGGTATCGTTCCTGTTAAATCAGGTCATAGTCTACCTGTGTGCAAAATTGCATCCAAATCCGTTCAGCTGTTAAAGCGGGATCGAGTAATAAACATCCAAACTTTCACATTTATAATATTAGTAGGAAGGAGGTAAAAGTCGTTGTCATACGTAGGACCAGGGCAAAGTAGAGATAGAAAGAATTCTACACTCCCGCGTCAATATGAGTCCCGCCGGTGGAAAAAATACTTGGTTATATACGACCTATCAGAAGAGTCAGAACTTACTTCTCTGGGAAACGCCCCAAATACATCAGAAGAAACATCCGTCTTATGTACATGCGCGGTTAATGTTGTCAAATCGTTAAAATAAAACTGCCTTGATATACCTAGCAATTTGCCTTGTTCATAGTAACAAGGCGCAAGCGAATGATTCTAAAAAAAAGTTTAATGTTTAAAAAAGCAGTTCAACTTAAAATCCGCAGGTTTCCATTTATTGAAGATTAAATTTGACTTACAAATATTGCAACATGATTCCTGAACTGTTCAAACCTAAAAATAAACAATTACATTATTATGTAACTTACATGTATACAAACACGAATAAATACTATTCGCTTATGGCTCTCCTATCATATCTTGAAGCTTCAATAAAAGGCATGGGTGTTTGTAATAAAAATATAACAAGTAGCGAAAATTCTTTCGTATTAGCTATGAGTGTTTGGGATGGGTTGGGGCGTCATACACGACGTGGATCAACGGTTGAGGCATGACTTAAATTTTCAGATACTCATTCACTACGTGGGTTACCCTAACTACCGGAGTCAAATTTACAATGGGTTCCCTTTTAGCGAAAAACAATTTCGAATCGGGAACGCATCATAAATTTATCAGTGAGCACGTATAAGAACGGGAGTCAAGGAGGGAAGGTAACTATAATGGTATAGTCCGATCTCTCTCCCTCACTTGCACCTACCTTGGCGTACAGCCGAGCAACCAGACGTCACGTGGCCCGTTAACAAGGAAATAGACCATTTCAATGCAACTAAGAGAGAAAGATACTGGGGTAAAACATTGCCTTCTATCTTGCTATTGGCGCCTGCGTTGTAATCACTTTGTAACATAAGAGTGTGTAGAGAGGGAAATGTATCAGCTCTCTTGTATGTTCAGATAGGCCTTTTTCCTACCTCCTTTTTAAGTCGAAAAGGTCTATTCAAAAAGGGTAAATTATGAAAGACGGCAACAAGCTCATACCAGAGATCAGCGTGGTAAACTTTAGCCTCGGCCGTAATCAAACTTCTCTGTTTTTTCTTCTCTGTTGCTCCGATTGTACATGTGCACAACTCTCATACCGAACTGTTTTGAATTGGGAGGGGGGCTGATTCAACTTCTCATACGTGCTCACTGAATTCATGTACAATATTATATCTCAGTACATCATTTCCTATAGAGAAGCTTTCCTTCTAAAATCTCTCCTCGTTGTGAAAGTCCACCCTAATGAAGAAAGGAACTTAAAATTTTGACGCTAGGCTCTTTCACTTAACACCTTCTGAGCGAAAGGTGAAGGGTCTGGATCTATCGTTAAACCAGCTACTCTCAATTCAGTCTATTGAGTTCTATATCCTTAGACTCTTTTAATTAACACCTGCTGAGGGAAGGGAGAACCGTCTCAGTTAAACATTAAACTGGCTACGGTCAATCAATGTCGTTCACGGAAAAAGAAAATTTTGTCACCCCTCTCATTCCATAAAAACCACCTTATTCTTGTTTTATCGTTATGATTCGCCGAACCTTACCATGTTGGCACTACGCTTTTGCCCATTCGACAAAAGGTTTTTTGTGGTATCCCATTCGACCGAAAGTAGCTAAATGGTGCGATTTTCATTACAATACAGTCCCATTAGACCGGAATTCTATTCAACTGTAAGAAGGTCTAGTGTGTGGTTTTGCATTAAATATGTTTTTATCCTTATCAATGCTTATTTTCGTTGAAATAAATGAGTTGAAACTGTATTATTGCACTTATTTTAACTATGTTTTACCCATGGTGAATCTTACCTAACCTCACCTAACCTACCCGAAACCAAAATATTAGTATTTTAATTTTAAAACTTAAAGACATTTTTCGAACTACCATTAAGACTAGACTTTTTTCGGCACAATTTGCTCATTATTTCTACATATCTTTTGCCTTGAAAGGAATGAAAGTGAACGTTTTAATTAGTATCACGAAACATTTATTTCTAACACACCTCTCGGATATTCGAACCAACAAACCATCGCTTCGCAGTCCAACACCGTATCCACCACACCACCGAATCGCTAGAAATATGTCTCGACTAGATAGGCTATTTTCTGGCGTCTAGGGAACGCTTTGTGGCCATAGTAACCAACGTGGTTCAACCCATCAGTTTTGATCAAAACAAATGTTTTGGGTTTATATTTGATAGTAACTTTTTGTTTATTTCTCCGATGATGGGTTAGTTACAACCCAAATCCCATACCACTAACACCGGGTTTGAAGCTTTTGAACCTAGGTTGTCTGAAGCGTTCACTAATTTTATCTGTTACAACCGAAAGAAGAGAAGTTTAGCCTGATACAGTGAATGTGGCTAAATGTAGAAATTGATGGTTGCAGGTTAGGCCAACTTCTGACACTAAATTAATGTTTTGACATCTTAATTAGTTAAAATACAATGCTTAGACCTGATTTTTTTAATAAAACTTAGTTTCTAATTTAATAAATACTTAAAATACCATGCTTTTCCTGAGCCTAAAGAAGTGTGATTTTTTCGTTTAACATAACGGGTGGGTTTCAAGTGCTAGAGTTAGAAAATTGCTAAAAAACTAAGGTGTCTTCTTTAAGATTTATTGATTTCATATCGGTAAGTGCTTTCGCTAGAAAAGTACGGGATTTCATTTAATAATACATCCCCTCGATATTTCACTACTAAAACTTAACTCCCGCGTAGCCCATCGGGGGTCTTCAGTTCGTAAATATCTCTCGCATATCAGTGGTCTGTCCGTATGGGGACCTTCATTCCACTGCCTCCGTCGGTTCATTCCCACGATCCTTTCGATTTTAAAAACAAGCTACCAACACCATATCATTTTCCAAGTCGGTAATAGACCAATTGTTTTAAAACACCACTGACCAGTACATTAACCATGCCTTAACTCACTTAGAATGCATTTTCATGTAGTTGTAAATTATCTGACCCATATCCATTTCAAATGCCCTTTTTAAAACAAAAAAGGTTTTGAATATTATACGAAATTGTCATTAGATAAGATGCTATAACTAATCGTAGTTAATAGAACCAATGGATACTAGTGCATAGTGTTGAATTTATTTCGAAATAATCAAAAACTTATAAATCAAATAGAAACAAGTTGGGGAAACCAAAGTTTTACCTCTCCGAGTCGACTTTTATTTACCTAGATATGCAATTATTCCTCTTTATTGGTACGCGATTGAAAGTTCTTAAAAAAGTATGAATTATTGACACCGATATCGTCCTACCGAACTTTTTGACTGAAGGTTAAAAGGCCAGCTTATATATTACAAATAAAAAATGAATCTTTATCCCATTCAATTTTGAATAACTGCCTTGCGCTATTAAAAAGTTCAGATATGGTAATTTTGGCGTTCGCATAAGATTTTATTCGCAATTGTTTCTAACGTTCAAACGAGAGCGTTATGGGAGTTCATACGAGTGTGTTTTTCGCTATAAAACAACACTCTAAGAAAAAAGCGTTCAGTGGGTATTCAATCATGAACGCTGTTCATTCTTGAAAAGTTTGGAAATATCAGGCATTCAATCCCGAAAGGTGTGTAGGATCATCCAAGATGTTGGGTTTCGGTTAAGATAAAAGTTAAGAACCCTATATAATATAAAAAACGTCTTGGTTTGGACCAAGGCCGAAAAAACAAACGATATGAGTGAGGTTTATCAATTGGCTGAAGTTTCAGATATTGCAATTTTTTTAGTTATTTTTATCTATTTAATCCTTAATCAATATTAAATTCAATCAACTGATTTTACTGTTAATCGATCTATTCCCTCTAAATTAATTGAAAAAATTACATATCTACGCTTTTTCAAGAACAATTACATTTTCCGAAAACATTTTATCATGAAATAAATTATTTTGAAGGGAGCACGTGTTGAGGGATTTAATATTGAATATTTGAAATAGTGTGTCTAAGTAGACCAAGCGAACTTTGACATAATTCGAAAGGAAGATGTAAATATTTAATAGTGGATGCCAAACCAGGGTGTTGCACGAATTCATACATTTAATTTCGTATATCGAAATGCTACATTTCTAATGTCGCGACTGTGAAAGAAAGGTTGCACTGCAATTTCCCCCTTCGTACTTTAGACTTTCTTTTAAGTTAAGTGTGACCTTCTTCGTTTAACTGGTAATGAATGAAAATGAATATAACAAGCCATTGGTACTGAAACGTATTACTTTTTATGTAATCTTTACCTATACCTTTGGTTATATTTATACCGATATCATATTTTTCCAGTGATACAGATAGCTACCTACTAACAAAAACCACACAGGATAAACGATGTTGCTTTGTCTTAAGTATACGGCATTCGTTTATTAACTAGTCTGAACAAAATAAATTTAAATAATCATATTTTTTTTAACATCAGTCTTTTTAGCAACTTACCGATTTAAGTTTTTTTTTGGTGCAAACTTGAAAATTTGTCAGGCCAGGAACAATTAAATCTATGTCCGTCAAGGTGCTTACACGAAATCCCTTCAAAATAATTAATTTCATGATAAAATGTTTTAGGAAAATGTAATTTTTCTTGAAAAAGCGTAGATATGTAATTTTTTCAATTAATTTAGAGGGACTAGATCGATTAACAGTAAAATCAGTTGATTGAATTTAATATTGATTAAGGATTAAATGGATAAAAATAACTAAAAAAATTGCATTATTTGAAACTTCAGCCAATTGATAAACCTCACTCATATCGTTTGTTTTTTCGGCCTTGGTCCAAACCAAGACGTTTTTTATAATATCTGTTACTTCAGTCTTAATGTAATTAAATTTTGAATAATTATGTTTGCTTTACCGTCATACATTTGGGGTTGATCTATTTCTAATTGCTTAAAGAAGTACTTCAGTATCGTTAATTACCCCCGCCCCTCCTCCCAAAAACACTTTTAAATTTCGCGCCTTTTTTTGGTTTAATTTCACGTTAATTATATTTAATTGATTTAAAATTAACGTAGGATTGTGTTTCGGCAGTGTACATTTAGGTTATAAATGACTTTCAATATATACTTAACCTTAATTGCAATTTTTAGTGGGTTTTGAATCTTATTTTACCTTAAACTTTCGAATTTCGCGCCTATTAATGTACTTTAAAGATAATTTAAATTAACTAAGTATGAGATAGAAAACATGGGGCTATACTAACAGCTTGTGCAGATTTAATCTTAATTAAGTATTATATTTCAAAGTTACTCGAGTTCTCTTCCAAATATGTATATTTCATGTTTAAATTCACGTTAATTATACATAATTAAGTTGAAATTAATGAAGGGTTGAGGTTTGGCAGTGTTGATTTAGCTTATAAAATGAGTTTCAAATCACCTTAATTGTAAAGTTTAGAAGAGTTTTTCATTCTTGCCAACACAATGTTTTTTTTTTATCATACCCCGTGCTAAATTTGCGGTAACATAAAGATCATCTATAACATATGTTAATGAATGATGTGATTCTATAGCTTAACAACTTTGGCTTCAATAACAGTAATTAAATTAAATACCTAAACAATTCATAGCAATTTAGACAAATAAACAAACGGCAATGTGAACTGTGGAGATAGCGAACAACGTAACCCTCCGTTGCTGACGTGGTTACGTTGGAAAAATCTGCGCTGATGTAAACATGGAAATTATTTGACTAATTAAATTACATAATCCTCCTGGATTAATCAGCGGGAATTTTGAAGAATAGTACCTGCACCTCATTCTTTTTTTTACTCGTTAGACCGTGAAAAAAAATATGGTGGTAAAAGTTTTTGGCGCAAATGATTATTAATGGTAGAAAATCAAAATTAAGAAATAGTGCAAAAATGGCGGGAAATTCAAATTTGTCATGTTTGAGTTTTGAAGAAACCGAACCGAACCTAACCTAACCTAGTATTTGTGAATTAATGGGCAATTGCAATTGGAAATGAACTTTATTAGATGTATATGTGTTTAACGCCTTCTAGTGACATTTTCCCAACAAAAAATTGAAAATTGTTTCCAAATATTGTCATTATTATCATTGGACCATCATTAATTCCAATATATTTTCACCCTGAAACACCTGTAAACAAACGAGATTAATATGTAATAATGAAATTAATTAGAATATTTTCAACTTACCATGGGACGGGCTCGAACCTGCGGGTGCTTGCTGAGGCTGGTTCCAGGTTGCAGCAGCTATAACCTCTCGGCTGCCGGGTCGTTGCAACCTTTCGTTTTTGAGGTTATATTTATCTCTAATTTTCTCTCGCGCATGCGCGTTTTGTATATATATAGCAGTGCCTACGGCACTGCTATATATTATTAATTATTACCCTTAATTATCTTTTGCGCCTATTATAATGATATGCAATGAATAGAGGAAGGTGTGAGCTTTAATTTGGTATATATTTTATTATATTTCAGGGTGCAGGTACTATTCTTCAAAATAGCCTAATCGGCACCACTGTTACCTATATTTATGAATTAACAAAATCCACTGTTGGTAACAAATAGTTACACTGCGCTGACGTAAACACCTCGACTCTTTTAACTGCCGTAGGGAAAACATATTAAACTTTTTGCCATCTTACCAGTAGTATTTTGAAGTTTTCGAAAGTTTCACAGGGTGAATAGAACTATCTTTACTTCAACACGTTAATAATTTGAATAGGTATGCCATTTTTTACATCAAATTGGAAGCGCACACGGTAAATACAGCATAATAAACAACCTAGGGTAAACCCGGTTAGGCAGCTTAGGCTATGTTTCTAGCATAAAATTGAGCAGACTATACAGGATTCCAAAACAAATGAGAGCCGGAAATCAGCCTTTTTAATAATCTTCAAAGAAAGAGGAAAGACACTATATGAGACTATAATTACATAGAGTAACTAAAATAGGGTAATGGCAGCCCTCTGCCTTCGACTGTATTAAGCTCCATGGGGAAATAACTTGGGGTGCCATTAGTCTATACAACTTAAGCCTTGGCCGTAAACAACGTCGAAAAGCTTACTTTAAATGATATAAAAACCTCTATTAACTGTAATTATTTACCTGAATTACTTTTCTAGACGAAAATTCGACCTGATAACGACGTATTTCTTATTAAGGGTGCTACAGTTAATTAGAAAATACATATAAAGGTGCTCAAGCTCGGATGAAATACCAAAGTAATTTGTTAGCGTCTACTGCTAAGAAATTAGTAAAAATCAGCAAGAAAGCCAACATTTGCAATTTGTCAACGTAACTTGTTAGCACCCACAAACCTAGGCCCTTCTAGTTGTCAACGAGAACAAAATGAAGCATTAGGTTTAAGCATGGTTTAAGCGCGCTATAAGGTTAGGCTGACTTCTGGCCCAAAAGTAATTTTTTGACGTACTATCTTAATTAGTTAAATTTCAAAAATTAGAATTCATTAATTAAAAATCGAAACACGTAAGTTTCCCATTTAATAAATGCTTGTTAATTTAGAAGTATTCCGAAAACTAACTTCGCTATAGTTTTTCCGTATGGCCTGCCACAATTGCCTTAAAAAACTGAAAATTTTTTAATGCTTTTTCTATGGGACGCTAACCCTAAAAGGTGTGACTTTTTCTTTAACATTACGGAAGGGTGTCATGTCATATCTACAAGGGCCTACCGGCCCTGTAGAATATATTTTAACCAGCATTCTTTATTGTAGAAAATGCACGAACAGTTTTTAATATCAACTTTAGTCGTTTTAGATTTGAACAATTTTTTTTTCAAGAATAATTTAAAATATTTAGACAAAATTATATTTAACATGTAATTAATTGAAATTAGAAAAACGAATTCAAAATAATATTTAACATGTAATTAGAAGAACAAATTTATAAAATTCAAAATAATATTTAACATGTAATTAGTTGAAATTAGAAAAACGAATTTATAAAATTCAAAATAATATTTAACATGTAATTAGTTGAAATTAGAAAGACGAAAACGAATTAATTAAATTATAAAAACGGAAAATTAAAAAAATTCTTTCGGCATCCCTTTTTTTAGCATTTCTGCTGCCTTTAGCAACTCGGCGGCAATTGTACCGTCGAGCTAGGAAAAGAAGAAGATGATAATGCTTGTAATTATTTTTAACGCAATGATTAGAACTTATATCCTTATCAATTTTCACCTGGGCATTTCTACTTGCACCTGGAATAGGTTGTCTCTCTGGTGAACGCTCTAGCGGTTTGCTATAAAGAGAAATATTTGCAATTGTTAATAAAATAATGGACATCTACTTAACATAGAACCATTCTCCCCCCATTATACCTGTGATCAATCTTGGGTGGAATCTTGGTCATTTAAAAGGATTTAAAAGAAGTTAAAAAGGATTTAAAAATTCGTCAGACAAATTGTTCATTTCGGCAGCCATGTTGTTCATTTCGGCAGTCATCTTTTCCTTTTTGGCATACAAATTGTTCATTTCGGCAGTCAGATTGTTCATTTTAGCGTCGAAATCTCTTTCAAGTCTAGCAATTGCATTTTGGCATACCGCCTCAATGTTTTCAAGTGATGACTTGCCTTCTTCTTGTTCGTTTACTTTCTTTGATGTAGATGATTTTTTACTCTTTGGTGGCATTGAAGTAAATTGGTAACGATTTAGCGACGTGAAACAAAAAACTAAACTTAATAACCCTTGCGCGAAATTAGACGATTAAAAGATTTGAACTAAATATAAGAGACTGTCTCGCTGCAATCACCAAAAGGGTGTCACAAACAACAACCATTTTTCGCGCCTTAAATACAACTCGGTAATCAAGCCAATCACCGTCATATAGTTGGCCATCCAATCGGCGCAGGCCCTTAATAAGCTTACATTTTTTGCTGTTTTCCATGGAGTAGTTTTAGTGGAGTGATAATGGTATTTCTATTAAAATTGCCTTAAATGTATTTTACGTCTTTACTAATATTGCTCCATGGTGGCATTTTGCTGACAGCATCACATTCCTCGTGACCTTTTGTCTGCTTACGATTTTGGTCTATTCTTTGCTTTGTTGTTTCACCGTCAATTTCAAAAACCTTTCGAGAAGCGTGGTTACTTGGGCCCGTGTGGGAAGTAAGGATTTTTTAAAAACTGGACCTGTGGCCAGTAGAGCCAAGGAACATGGAGATAGGGAAGTTTGGTCAGTATAGGAATCTCTCTTCACGAAATGTAGCAGGTCACATGACTTATATTCGGCGTTAGTTTGAACTGCGCAGGAAACCGGTAGTGGCGCCTATCCTCAGCACGATGCGCGAGAAAAGTGCGGCGCGTGCGCACATGCGCATCCTCGCCGAAAACGGGATTTTTGGGCGACCGAAGTTATAGCGTTACACGAAACTTCCCTATCTCCATCTTCCTTGGTAGAGCCTAGGTATTTTAATTAAAAAACTGGCCACGGTGCCACCTACCACTTTTAGCCTAAAAAATCAGGCTTTCGTAATTTAGGGCCAATATTTGCTAGGGCGTAGGCTTAGTAGGTTAGTTTTTATAGTTATGGGTATTTAAAAATATTGGAGTCTTAAATTAAGAACTATAAGTCTTTTTTGAGTAATGCTAAATTAAAAAATTCGGCCCGTAGGGAGGGAGTTGACACTCCATTGCTATCTTCCCATAGACTCTAATACAATCAAAGGCAGCAGGCTGCCTTTCCCTAGAGACCAGACCCAAACAAGACTACCGAGAGATTATCTTCCCTTTAGCCATGCTTTAGCTAACTGCAAAAATCACTTCATCTACAGATTCTACACTGTGTAGAGCGTAGACAGACGAAACCCACCCATAATCCCACTCCCACATACACAATTCAGGAATTTCAGGCCAAGCAAGCAAACAGCATAGAAGCAAAGACGAGACAATCTTAGGGATTAACATAGTATTTATTTAATGATCCAAAATCTTGAGGGGGAAAACTTTGAATTAATTAAGTGGCCACCAGGGCCAGTAGACCCCAAAGCGTTTAATTTTTAAACTGGCCCAGGTAATTTTTAAACTGGCTATTGGCCTGTGAAAGTGCCTTATTTCCCACACTGACTTGGGCGTGATTTTGAAAACCGATTTCATTGCGTAAATAATGGATTATAGAGCTGGGTGGTAGTAGTGGTTCGCTATTAATAATATAATATTTAATCGTAATTTCTTTTATCTTAAATATAATAATTATTATTTAATTGATACTTCGTACAAAGTTTGACATATTTTACCTACTAATAGAGTAATGGCACCTACTTGCCTTTGACTGTATTAAGCTCTATGGGTAGTTAACATGGAGTGCCACTACTCTATATCACCTTAGAGGCTTAAACTAGTTTATTGAATAAAAATAAGAAAATGTTAATAATTGTGCCTTATGAGAAATTCAAGTCATCTTCATGAGCATTTGTTTTTTTTTAAGTGTTTGTTATTTTAAACTCGTGTTTTTTTTAAAAAAATAATTACCTAATTGTGAATAACTTTATTATTATAAATCTCAGAGCTTTGCGGAGTAAAAGGAACTCTTGTCATTCTTTTGCAGTGAGAATTCTCAATTGTTTAAGATAATTTGTTTAAATAAAATTGCTTAGATATTAATTGATGGATTTGTTTATTGTTAATTGGTAATGAAGTCTTTGTTGTCTACTCGGTATAAATTCTTTATTATTCAAAATAGAGCCATTTCAGAAGCTTTAGTGTGACGTCACCCACGCAGTATTTTCCCATAGAACCAAAGTGGTACCAGACACGGCCACCCACTGTCAAAGGTAAGCCCCTGACATTTTACCTTTGCACTGACGTCGCGATTGAGATATCCCTATTGAAATTAAAACTCGCGTCCATAAAAATATTAATATTATAGAAGATATGATCAAATTAAATTTAATTATTCTAGAATATATGAAATTAATTATATAGTTATTTAAAATGAACGAGGTTACTTAATTATAGGCTACAATAAAAATTTATTTAATAGATTGTATTTTCTTCAATAATTTTAACAGTTGTGGTTTTTAACTGGCAATTGATAATTTATTCATATTTTGATATTGAAAGAGCGTATAAATATATTTTGACCAGCATTCTTTATTGTAGAAATTGCGCGAACAGTTTTTAATATCAACTTTAGTCGTTTTAGATATGAACAAATGTTTTTTTTCCAAGAATGATTTAAAACAATTTAGACAAAATAATATTTAACATGTAATTAAAATTAGAAAAACGAATTCATAAAATTCAAAATAATATTTAACATGTAATTAAAATTAGAAAAACGAATTTATAAAATTCAAAATAATATTTAACATGTAATTAAAATTAGAAAAACGAATTTATAAAATTCAAAATAATATTTAACATATAATTAGAAGAACAAATTTATAACATTCAAAATAATATTTAACATATAATTAGAAGAACAAATTTATAACATTCAAAATAATATTTAACATATAATTAGAAGAACAAATTTATAAAATTCAAAATAATATTTAACATATAATTAGAAGAACAAATTTATAAAATTCAAAATAATATTTAACAAGTAATTTGTTGAAATTAGAAAAACAAATTAAATTATAAAAACGGAAAATTAAAAAAACTTATTTTTTTGGCCGCAGAGTCTTTTTTAGCATTTCTGCTGCCTTTTCCAACTCGGCTATTGAAGTCTGGGGCTAGGAAAAAAAGAAGATGATAATGCTTGTAATTATTTTTAACGCAATGATTAGAACTTATATCCTTATCAATTTTCACCTGGGCAATTGATTGACTGCTTCCAGCCTTCTTTAATGAAGCTGCCCTTGATCCGCTTCTTGTTAATGTAGGCTTGCCAGCGGAGTCAGCCGAGTTGGACCTGGCTCGCTGACTGCGGGTTTGTCGCCTGGAAACCAAATTTAATACGCTTTAGTATATTAGTAACTTGGCGGTTAAGCCCAAACTAAAACTTACGCGATGGACATGTCACTGTCACTGTCGCTATCGCTCTCATCATCCACAGCATTTGCTGTGGCTCCCTTTACCTCTTGAAGCTGCTTGCCTATAAGTAATTATATATATTATTAATTACCAGTAACTAGAAGATTACAACGCGAGGCAAGTTAATAATCTACCATCTAATTTTAAGGCATCGCCAATTTTCATCTGTTCCATAACTTGCTACAATGAGACAATGTAACACGTTACATGTGTTATACAAATTTTTACCCTTTTGATTAGTTACAATCTTACCAATGTTATCTGCCCTACAGCTAGATGAAATTCGTCAGTGAAATTTTCCACTTTCGCATCTAGGTTGTTCATTTCGACAATCAAGTCGTTCATTTTGGCATTCAGCCTTTCCTTTTCGTCAGCCAGCCTTTCCATTTTGGCGTTGAAATCTCTTTCAAGTTTAGCAATCGCATTTTGGCATAGCGCCTCAGCGATTTCACACGGTGATTTGTCTTCTTGTTTCTCGACTTTCTTTGAAGTAGATGATTTTTTACTTTTGGGTGGCATTGAAGTAAGTTGATGGCGAAAACTAAACTTAAAGTAATAACGGTGCGGGAATTTAAACAATTAAAAGATTTAAAACTAAATACGTATAAGCACTATCTTGCAAACACCGAAACCGTGTCACGACTCACAAACAACAACGATTTTTCGCGCCTTAAATACAGCTCGGTAACATAGTTGGCCATCCAATCGGCGCAGGCCCTTAATAGGCTTACTTACATTTTTTGCCTCTTTTCCGTTGGCGTTTTCCACGGAGTAGGAGTGATAATGGTATTTCTATTAAAATTGCCTTAAATGTACTTACGTCTTTACTAATACTGCTCCATGGTGGCAGATTGCTGACAGCATCACATCACGTTCCTCGTGACCTTTCGTCTGCTTACGATTTTGGTCTATTCGTCGTAGAGAGCTGTACTAGTTCCTTACGAATATAAAGTTATAATTTTTTAATACATTTATTATAATTTTCATAACATAATTTAAGAATTAATAGTACTAGTAACATAACACTAACTGAAATATTAGAAATTTTTTGGTAGTTTAGGAAGCAAAAAAAAAAAACGTTTGTTTTGACCAAGGCTTAGGAAGCTTGTCATTTTGGCTTTGGAAATTCATTTATAAGTAAACTTACTATGGCGAATAAAGGTTAAAAATTTAACTAAACCAATTACTGTCTGACAAATTAGAAATCCATTATGTTTTGCAGAACCTATCCATAGAATAAAGCTTAGTAAAGCAGTTTTTGAAAGAGGGACAACGCCTACTTGACAAACTGCAGTAAGTTTTTGAGGCCCCCCAACCCTCTTTTTCACAGTAATTATTATGCTGTTAGCTAATATATATATACATGTTTATTGAAAACAAGCCAGGGGGAAATGTGTAATAAATGGACCCAAAGTGTGTTTGATACCACTGAGAAAAATACTCAAACTGACCCCATTACCACATTTGAGATGATGACATCTCCAGGGTTTCCTCCTCAAGGACATTATCGGCGTGTGACACCAAAAGGTAGATATTCAATGCTTTATTGACCTAACTAAGCCCGGGAGTTTAGTTTTTCTTTTATTTGCAGATAAACCAGAGACTCCTACCTATAAGAGACTAGGTTTGGCTATGGAGTCACCATTGGCTAGTACGCCTGTTAAAAGAACTCCAACAAAACGGGCAAAACGTACTTTATTTGAAGTGGAAATGGAAGTGGAGGAAGAGCTTGAAAAGTAAACATGCCCTTTTCATTTGTGTTAAACTTAAAACTCTCCTCCTAAAGTCTTGGTTCTTTCTAATTTGGGCAACCTTAATTCAGGGAGGAAGATGGAGATGAAATGGAAAGAGATGCTGATGAAGTAGAGCAGGGACCCTATTCTCTAAGGTCCTTTTGGAGGAATTCAGAGAAGCTACTCTATAAGAACCCTATCCTATTATAAGGTGAGAATTACTCCATAGAGTACTTTTCATTTTGCCTATATACAGAATTTTTAAATTAACATTTTTCATCATGCCTTCAAACATATCCCAAGTAACGATTCTGCCCAAAAACTATTCTTCCCTTTTTTTATGATCTACATCCTGTCACAGCCCTCCTCCTCTTTCACTGTTTATAGTTTTGAAGAGAATTATAAAATATGCGTCCTTCCAAATAGAAATTTAATTTTCTTTTATAGTTTTTCGGAAATTTTTAAAAGCAATGGCTCACCCCCACGCCCGCCTTCCCGATTTTCTAGTGGGTATTAAAGTACCGCAGGGTTCGTACACGACGTTAAGCAAAAAAATCAAGGAAATTGGACGTAGTAATGGATAGGCAGGTACACTAACCATAAAGGAACCTCAAAATCGCGGAGCTTTCTTCGCTTGCTCTCTAATTTTTTCCTAATAAAGTTCATAAATTTTTTATTTCAACCATAACAATTAATTTGCGTTCTAATTGGCGTATATACCTAACTTAATATACATGTTTCATTATCATTTATTTCTAAAATTTATTCTCTCTTTTT
This sequence comes from Phalangium opilio, assembly GCA_019434445.1. Classification (NCBI taxonomy): domain Eukaryota; kingdom Metazoa; phylum Arthropoda; class Arachnida; order Opiliones; family Phalangiidae; genus Phalangium; species Phalangium opilio. The sequence goes on from JAEQBA010000742.1 coordinate 65,013, forward strand.
TATCCTAATTTAAACCAAACTACGAAAAACAACGATTTTCCTAGGGATTACGCCTCAATGATTCATTCGAGATAGAAATCCATAGGGATAAATACGCAAGGATTCACCATAGTGGTGAAGATTATGATATATTTTCAATCATATTCAGTAAGGAAATAAATACTTAGTGGAGAGTCGAAGCCTAGGGGTAAATTAAAGCCTTGTCTCAAACTTTCCCAACAGTAAGGGAAATATTGGGCTTGAATTGCAGAGTTTTCGATTTAAGACGACTATCGGAAGACGTAGACGGGTTGACTCACAATGTATCAAATAGTGATTGGTCAGTTTCAGAGGGTTAGGAGTGATCTTCCAGAATGTTCCGTCTTTGGTGATGCTAGATGCTATTTTTAAACACTGTAATTTAGGGTTAGAAACGGGGGTTAAAGTCGTTTTAAGGTAGTTTTGCTAAGTTCTTGGAGAAGGTCTTTTTCTTGGGGTTTATGGTGCAATAGTTAAATTTGTACTGTGGATATGAGGACCTATATTTTTTCCAGAACTTTCTCTTTACAATCCTATTTTATATTGTTGCTATATATAAACTTTGAATTTTTCTTAAGAATTTATAGTGGAAGTGAAGTTTTTAAAGTACCAGTGAATTTGTTATTATAGTTCTCCGTATATTTAGATATATATTTTACAATTAAAAATGCAAAATGGTTATATTTGCCACTATATTTCCTATAAAAATTTTAAGAATTTCCCGGGTCAACCTGCGATGAATGTGTGGTAATAAATAAGTTTTGATAATTCATTTCTTAAAAATTTATATATTTGTCAGGGAAATCTGCGGAATATGGTCAGGGAACACCTAGAAAAGTCAGGGAATTCCATTCCAAACATTTTGTACGAACCCAGTGCCAAATTCTGAAGAGAGCTTTCAGCAAGGAGGATATATAATAGGCCTTTTTAAAAAGTCTCCAATATAAACGATGTAATCGGGGAGGAAAGCGGAGATGGAAGGCATTTTTCCCTCCCGCGTTTCTGCGCGTGCCCCATGTGAAACGTCATTTTTAAAATCGCCTATTATACAGGCGCCTTAGTCTCCGGCCTTCTATCACGGTAGTAATAGATTAAAAAGGAGGCCTAAAAGAATTGGGAATTTAATTTTTGTCAAAAGGAGCCTTTTCATGAACTCCTTCGGTGGAAGGGTAAGAACACCTTTCACCTCTACTTCCCCCCGCAAAATATTCTTTTCGCGGGAGTGATTAACACCCTTCGGCCCCGCTTTCCTCCCCCAGCAACATAGGGATTTTATGTAAAGGCACTGAAATATAGGCGGTTTCCCACAGTACACAGGACGCGTTCCCGATTTTAAAAGATAAATTTCAAGAAACCTAACAAAGTGATAAAAAGTAACTAACTTTCGAAAAAGTGACTTTTAGTGACCGAATTTAAAAAAAAAGAGATTTTAAGTGAGAAAAGTGACTCAGTATCAGGCCTGTATACTATTTCAACCAATGTGAGGGCAGTGAAAGATACGCGCGCTTGCTGCAAAATGCACAAAGCGAGAACTCTGAACCTCAGCCTTCTACCCCTCTTCATTATACCCTCCTTGCTTTGAATAAGCTTCCCGAAGCCCGAACCAAGGGTAAACGCTCATTGACCAACCCTAAGTAACACGCACACATTTCTACTAAAATCACTTTCAAACTTCCATGTTTCTTTAATTCAATTTTAATTGCAAATCCTAAAATATGAATGGTTATTCTATGAGAGCTCTCTTAGATAAGACTTCATACTGCCTCTAAAGTATAAGGATGGTTTTTAGATTGGCCGTAACTTTTTTCATATTGTGTTTGCTGCTTTGAAATTTTGAAAGTGAACTAAAATTTGGGCCCTTATTTTGTGGTTAAAATTTCAAAGAGATCCATTTAATAGTTAATTTTATAAAAAATAAAGTTGCTAAGGGTGGATTTCATTTCCATAAAATTAATCACAGATTTTGACGAAAAACTGGAAAATCTCCATAGAAATAACAAGGGAAATTTTCCAAACTTAACCATTTTGTCTATACCCTTACAAAAATAACTATACATTTGATAGATTTGAAAATGGTCTTAAATGAAAGTCCCATTATCATAATTGGCGCCTATTTTTTTCATTAAGAAAAATTAAGTTTTAAGTATTGTTTTTCATAGTTTTAATTACATGCTCTGACTTACGTGGTTCACCCTGAAGCTGTGGAACTTACGATTTTGTAGTTTAGAAAGCCACCGCGGATATAGTCAAATTCTTAGAGCAAATAGCTAGCTTAAAGGACATTTTAACTACTGCCTATCCAACTAATTTAGTTGCGAAGTACAGATTAAAGCTAATTAAACTGGATTATCAATAAAAGATAAGTAAACTTTATTACCTTTTAAAGTTATATAAACGAGATTATCAGCTAAAGGTAATTAAACTAGATTCTCAGCTAAAGGTAATTAAACTAGATTAACAATTAGAGGTAATTAAATTATATCACCAACTAGAGGTAATTAAATTATATTACCAATTAGAGGTAATTAAATTAGATTACAGATTAGAGGTAATTAAACTAAATTACCAATTAAAATTAATTAAACTAGATTACCGACGGCTGGTAATTAAGCTAGATTACCGGCGACTGGTAATTAAGCTAGATTACCGGCGACTAGTAATTAAGCTAGATTACCGACGACTGGTGAATCAGCTAGATTACCGACGACAGGTGATTCAGCTAGATTACCGACGAGAAGCTAGATTACCGACGACTGATAATTAAGCTAGATTACCGACGACTAGTAATTAAGCTAGATTACCGACGACTGGTAATTAAGCCCGAATACCGACGACTGGTAATTAAGCCCGAATACCGACGACTGGAAATTAAGCCCGAATACCGACGACTGGAAATTAAGCCCGAATACCGACGACTGGTAATTAAGCCCGAATACCGACGACTGGTAATTAAGCCCGAATACCGACGACTGGTAATTAAGCCCGAATACCGGCGATTGGTAATTAATTTAGATTTCCGATGGACGCGCGACGCCCTAAGACTTTTTCTCTCCTATGGTTTCTTAACAATTTTAATTAATATCAAGACTGAAGTAACAGATATTTATCAAAACTGTCATTGTAGACAAAAACCGGAAAGTGTAAATGATAAGTGTAGAAAATTAATTGTCTAAAGTAACAGATATTCAAATTTTCACTTTTGAAGACATGATTATAAAACATCAATTATTTTAAAAAAATTCTTATCTTACATTTTTCACCAAAATTTAATTTGCCCAAAATATTTTTCACCACTTTTTACCCAAGTATTTTTCTCTCAATAGTATTCCAAGAGAAATGCCACCTACAAGAGTTTAAGGGATTCTAGCTTGATACTAGGTTTTGCTTGCGACTAACATTTTCTTTTAGGAGATTCAAATACTTGCATATCTGAAAAGATTTCGCTTGAAGTTTAAATTTTTGTATTTTAAAATTGGAAATATTTCGAAGTAGAAAATAACATAGGCCTTTTCATTCTGATTTAGTTATTAGTGTCGAAAAGATCTGTAGATTGATCGTCATCTTTTGAGAGCTATACAGCACGTTAATTTTTAAAATTTCGAAAACTTTATAATTCTAACGGGTTTTATTTTAATAGCTCTCAACGATTTTCAGTCCATTTAATTCTCTTTATAGGGCTGAATTGTCAACCTAATTGAGAAAATAAAATGCAAACGCGTACTATTTTAAAATGGTGCGCATGTTTCATGTAAATATTTTACTGAAGTAATTTTGGTGAAAAAAAGTAAGATAAGAATTTTTTGAAAATAATTGATGTTTTATAATCATGTCTTCAAAAGTGAAAATTTGAATATCTGTTACTTTAGACAATTAATTTTCTACACTTTTCATTTACACTTTCCGGTCTTTGTCTACAATGACAGTTTTGATTAATTAATATTCAATGTTTTAATGAAATAGTTTTACGTTAAAACGACCACCCTGGCCTCGGAGACGCACCACAAACAGACGCAAAAACTAGCGATAGATTGAGGGAATGTCCCCCTCCTTCCTCACCCCCCGCGCAGGGGCAACAGTTCTGCTTATGCGGAAACTGTATGCCTATGCCAACAGCGCTTGAGAATGTGTGCTGTCGTACAATGCAGGGCACCATTCAATGCGAAACCCTCAAGCCACAATTTCAATTATTTTGTTTAGAACCAATGGTACTTACATTGACGATGCGCCTCAGGGGCCAGTTAATCCTAGAAAGGAATTTAGACATAGATAACGCAAACTTGAGATTTCAAGCTTACGTGAATCTATGTCTATCCCTCTTTGGGTTCCTCGGCCTGTTGTGTAAGGCGTATTCGTAAATCATTTCCTAGCCCCGATGGGGAATACCGAGGGTTCCAACCGGGAAGATTTCCGGGGTAATTGAAAGAGTTGCCTGAGGGGGGAGATTAAAGAAGGAATATCAGGTTCTTGTAAATATAGATGATTTTTCTAAATATGTTTATAATTTTTATGTTTTATTTGTATAATGTTTATAGTTTTTATGTTTTGTAAATATATTTATAATTGTTATGTTTTATTTGTAAATATGTTTATAGTTTTTTAAATATGTTTATGTTTTGTATATATGTTTATAGTTTTTTAAATATGTTTATGTTTTGTATATATGTTTATAGTTTTTTAAATATGTTTATGTTTTGTATATATGTTTATAATTTTTATGTATTGTAAATATGTTTATAATTTTAATGATTTCTTAGTAAACCTTTATTTGAATTTATACACGTTTTTTAAATTTGTTGCAGTTCACATATATAAATAAATCGTGCAGCGGATGTTCCTGGCACGAAAGATATCTCCTCGGTTTTTTATATGGAATACTCGAATTTCTCTATTTGAAGGGCTCTAGTGCCGCGCATATGCCATCGTGAATGAGATTTCCACTGGGCTGCAATGAGTCGGGCTGAAGACCCAGACATAATTAACGAATTCTAGATATTATCATTGACAACGTTTTCAAACCGCTTATCCTCTTCAAAAGAAGAGGGTTTTCTCTTAACGAACGACTGATTTGTTTTGTTTCAAAGTATTGTGCCACAAGACCAACAAAATTTATATGCAAATAAACTTACAGTTTCCGGTATAAGTTTTCAATGGACAACTATGAAACGGATAAAATATGAAAGACAAATGCAAAAATATTATAACGCACCATATTTCAGAGCGCTAGCTTGCATAGTTTTCGAAATATAGTAAAATATGTGTGAAAACTGCAACGGGCCAACACTTTTTTAATAGTCTGTGCAAACGTTCGACTTCACAAGAAATATTTAGCAACCTACAGGGTTGTAAGGTATTTTATGTCCTGAACGTAACGGCGTCTTTCTGTCATATCAAACTTACCAAACAAAGCTCGTACTTATGTATGTTTGCAACACCGTACGGAAGATTCCTGTTTCTCCGTTTACCCTTCGGAAATCCAGTGCTTCCGAAATCTGTCAAGAGAGTTATGTACCAGATATTTCGAGATATTCCTGGCGTTTATATCTCGACGGATGATTTTTTTGGCCGGCACGGAACAAGCCGATCATAACGACATCTTAAGAGCTGTTTTGACAAGAGCATGCGACAATGGAGTAACATTCAGTACGAAAAAATTACAACTTGCAGTTCCGGTGATCTCTTACTTGGGTCACATTCTATCTCAACATGAGGTTCAAATACATCCAAGAAGGTTAACTGCTATTCAGTCCCTCACGCTCCCTACCAACAAAAAAGAGTTACAACGCTTTTGGGAAAAATTAAGTACCTCAGCAAATTCGTTGACCGACACTCCGAGAAAACCACACCATTCCGGCAATTATTGAAGACCACTTCCAAATTTATATGGGACGCCAACATTCAATGACAGTTTGATCGCCTGAAGGACGATATTACAAAGGCACCGGTATTAGCCTTTTACAACCACAACAAAGAACACGTGATTTCCGTTGACGCCAGCCAATTTGGCATCGGGGCAGTTCTCCTTCAGGACAAACAGCCAGTGGAGTACGCCTCTACCTCAATGACATCGACACAACGGCGCTATGCGTAGATTGAAAAATAGATTCTACATATCGTTTATGCGCTGGAACATTTTAATTATTACACCGTCGGCAGCAAGGTGACGGGTGAAACAGATCACAATCCTCTACTAGCCATCGTCAAAAATCCTATTCAAACCCTATCACCTCGGCTGCAACGGATGGTTCTGCGACTGGCCCGTTACGACGTAACTCTAAAATACGTCCCTGCATCACAAATGTACATAGCCGATGCTCTCTCGCTCGCCAGCCAAAATCGCAGTGGTCAATACATATGACCTGGAAGGTCCCTCCACGGCTATATATTCAATGACGGTACTCTATTACGACAAATGCCGTGACTTTCAGCACGCTACGAGTGAAGACTGGGCTATGTGGAAACTTCAACATTACACGCTACATGGATGGCCAAAAAATATTTCCATGGTGGACCCAAGCCTCGGCTGCTATTGCCCCATCAGAAATGAAATTCACTAAGAACTACTATACAAAGGAGACAGTTTGATTATCCCCGTAACGCGGCGGCAAATGATATTTGATCAAACACACGGTGCACGGATCAAGGAATTATCTCCTGCCTTCCTAAAGCAAGGATGCACGTATACTGGCCAGGAATGACAGCACCGATTCCGCAGCTAGTCAAAAATGTCATATCTGTTCCGTGACAGGCAGGGCAAACACACATTTCGTGACCAAGCCACATGAAATTCCGATGTTACCATGGGAAACTATAGGTATGGACCTATTTCATACTGAAGGGAAACGGGCTCTGATTTGAGTTGACGAAATTGGTCGAAGTTGATGAACTTAAGTCTACGAACGCCAAAGCTGTGATAACAGCGCTAAAACCTCACTTTGCGCGGTATGGAACAACACAAAGAATCGTCACGGACAATGGCCCTCCCTTTAACTCTTCCGAGTTTCCCACTTTCTACTGCAATGGGGAGTGGAACACAGCACGTCAAATCCCAGATTTTCTAAAGGCAACGGTATGGCAGAGAGGCATATACAAACTATAAAAAACCTCAGTAAAGGAGCTCAGTCTGGAGTGGACCCCCACTACGTTCTACTACAATACCGAGCCACACTTCTTCAAGGTCTTCCAGTGCCATCAGAAATGCTAAACCACATAAACAGGCCAGAAACCACATAAACAGCCACGTTAAAATCTCACTTTCCAGTAGCGCGAACATGGAGGGCGCTAAACGAACGGAGAACTTGAATGATAAAAGCGAAACCACAATGCAGAAGTAACGCAGCTGACTTCAACGTGGGTGACAAAGTCAGATACAATGTTGGCCCTCGAAACTGGCAACAAGCACAAATGTCCGGTAGAGCAGAAAAACCGGATTCTTATATCATTACGACACCTAGCGGAGCGCAATACACGAGAAACAGAATCCACCTAAAACCAACTTACCAATTAAGCCCTCAAAATGAGACAAACACCAATAGGAGTATCGTAAGCACAGCCTCACCAACGGTAATTAGGCAGCAACCATCGAGGCCGCAGGCTACTGACCAATGGAGCAGTCGATATCAAGTTTCCTGGCGCATTAGCTCAGACCAAAACGAAAAGCGAGGAACGACAATAGCAAGACAACCGCCAAACACACAAAGAAACGCAATGACTCCAACAGCAACACCATCGTCAGACAACCAAAGAAACGCACCTCGACCTGAAGCATCCCAAATGCAATCTCAAGTACTTATGCAATCAGACCGAACTACGAGTAGCGGCCGCACAGTAATACCACCAAGGCGATACCAAGAATGATAAACTTAAAGATGGAAACGTGTGTTCTTTAATTGAAATTTTCATACTGTTCTTTAATTAAAATTTTGATTCTGTTCCTTAATTGAAATTTTGAATTTTGTTCCTTAATTGAAATTTTGAATTTTCTTCTTCAATTGAAATTTTCATAATGTTCTTTAACTGAAATTTTGAATTTTGTTCTTATTTAATTGGAAATTTTGTATAATTGGAAACTTTCGTTATCATTATAATTTTAAAAAAATAAGAAACATGTTACATATTTGAACGCACTGGCAGATGACGTCACAAGAATAGAGGGCGCAACGCGCATCATAGTTTATGCTGTAGGACTCACACTAAAGAGAGGGGTCAGTTCTGCTCTGTCTCACGCTTAATAAAGTATACTTAAACATTATGGTCGACAGCCTAATTATTTAAATAAACGACATATCGTAAAACAACTACGCTTTCCAATGTGGGGTTTTCACTTCCGGTCTATTCTTTTTCTCTAAGCAATCGATTTGATTGCCTTTCTTTGGACCTTGTTGATTCTAAAAAGTGTTCTTTTCTTTCTCAACAGGGTGCCAAGAAGAACGCTTCAATGGAGAAGACCTTGAGGAGAAACCACATCGTTTCACTTGAAGATGCAATATTTCTAGGTGGAGGAGAGGATGAATCTAACTGCCAAAATTAGCAACTCGACTTGGAAAAAGAGAGCCGACCAGATGCTATATCAGCCGTTTTTCCAATTTTGAGGATTTCGAAAATGAATTAGCAGCGTGGACTGAAAAGAATAGCCACCCTTCGACTAGGCTCAGAGGCGAAAGAGTGATGAAAACGATGAGTTTGAATATGTGAACTTTGAACGCCTAACATGTGAAAATCTTTAAAATGTTGTGTTTATGGATGGAACGTAATTCTATGCGAGGATGCAAACCTCAACGCAAGACCCGTTTCCTATTTCTTTGTTTTACAAGAAGATGGTGAAACTCGGTGCATTTCAAAATATGTCAAAGTTAAAAGTTGGATTAAGAAACGAAATTATTCATAGTTGAAAAAGATTTCTTTGAAATGAATCTTGTTCGAAAACATAGTTCGCCTGCGCACTTTTCAAGTCCGGAATAATTTTAAACGCAAAGTGAATCAATACGGTCAAAATAACGTTATTAAGAGGGAATTAATGTTATTTAACGGGTATGGTTAAACACAATTACGAATTGCAGAAAGAGATAGTTGCTAGTGATGAATTTTTCATGTATTTTCAAATTAAATGGGAAACTTGTAAAGAGAAATGAGTTATGTTTTAAAGCAAGGGGTTAAAATCTTTGTGAAACTATACTTACAATATAGTAGAAAGCCATAACAGTAAAATTAAACATTACGTCAATTCGCGAATGAAACTATTTGAAGCTATTGGGAGTTAAGTTTGAAAAGAATATAAAAAAGATATGGCTTTTAAATTATATAAAGAAATTAAAAACACTATTGATACAAGGCGCATTGATAGCTTGCATATCCAAATTGCTGAGGTTTGTTCGGTGGGAGCAACAAGAGTTGTTTATTTGCAACTATGTAAATTGGAAGCTTTAGAGAAAAACTATGAGATTGATCTAATAAAGTAGGAATTAAAAGGTACCAAAAAACCTATTCCATCAATAATTTGGTGGAGTGTTCTTTCTCATTTAACATTAATTTTAGTCTTCGTGGTTCGCACTTATTTTTTACAAGTAGAGAGAGTTTCACAGATATGTTTAGTGAAGACTTAATTCTGGCAAGATGGAGAGCAACCATTATGTTTGAAAATTCTCCTGTGTTAAAACTTTTACCTGTGACTGTTACTAAATCCAAGGAGAAGAGTAGAATTTTAACCAAGAATCAAAAATTTAACAAACTTATCATTTTAGCAAAGCAAATTGTCGATTTAGGTTATAAAGCTTGCTTGGAGGAAGAGGTAAGATATTTTAAGATGCTAGTTGATTATTCAAGTTCTTCTTAAGAATCTATTTTGAACAACAATCCTGCTTTGAAAAGTTTCAATGTTACAAATAGAGGTTTGGCGAGGGTAAGTTTTGATAGTTCTGTACCCGTATCGCAATTTATAAATATTAATGAAAATGATGCCGACTAAAATAGCACCACTTTCATTTGAGGGCGCTAAAAGCTTCAGTAAGTCTGAAGAGTATTTGATGGCACTTGTGTGTGTTAATACAGATAGAAAACTAATTAAACCACCTGAAGATGCTTCTGAATAGAAGCGAAACTAGTCGTCTGTACGTTTAAATAAACGTTTTATAAATTTTTTAAATAAAATTTTTTACTGTGTGAATTAACGTGGTTTAATTAGTTTTCTATCTTCAGTAAGTCATTTGCACTATTGCCATTAGCTAGAAGCTCACCCAAGGTTTTAGAGGGCCACAGTTCCGAAAACATTGATGTCAGTTCAGGTCTTGATCAGTTTAAAGCAAATAATCTGGTTATTAAAGCCTACCCTAAATCCAAAATTATAAATTCACCTAATTTAGTTGCAAGTGAAAGGATGACTCAGACAGGTCTTAGAGACAAATTAAAAATACCCATTGTTAAATTCTTAGCAATAGAAGTAAAAAAATAAAAAAGCAGAGCTACTTTTTCAAATAATATAATAATAATCTAGGCTTTGTCTATGAAGGGATTTCCACAATAAGCCTGTGGACTGTTTAGAGTTGGTTCCCTTTACATTGCATAGAGGGGTGTTGGCTAACTTCTATGCCACAGCTAACTGACAGTGCCCTATACTAACTATTACCGATAACCTCTGCAAGTTTTGATGGAAAGGAGAAACCGGGTTAGACCGCGGAGGAAAACTACATTTAACAAGAGGGGAAAGAACTTGAAAACTCTTACGTTAAGAGTCAGTATGATACAGGTAGTGTATTATTGTATTACAGCGGGGTATTGGTTAGTGGTGTCAACAGTTGGATGTCCTGAGGGAACTGTACGTGTTTATAACACTGTGCCAAATTGCTTCACGACAGAAGTCTATTACCAGATCTGTGGTATCTTAATATTTAAAGGGAAAAAGTTAAAGGTGGAATTTGTTTCTGTGCAAAACCTGTCCGATGGTTATAGTTGTGGTCCTTTATCACTTGGGTATGAGTATGTTTTGGTAGCAGATTTAAACCAAGGTCAGTTAGATTTAAGAAAACACATAAAAACATGTTTGGAACAGGAAAAAAGTTCTAGAATTCCCTGAAATAGTGTTTCAAAGGCCCATAAAAGCGAAAGATGTTGTAATGACAAAACTGAAGTAATTGAGCTGTATTGTACTGATGAGTGTAGGCAAATTCAAGTTTATTTTAAAAAGGTAACTTCATCCCTTTTTTAAAAAAGCGTTAAAGAACATGATTTTTTCCAATCGCAGGTACGTAATATTAAAAGGGAGTCGAGGGGATATTCACTAAATCGTTACAGATTTTAAAATAATAGAAAGGATATTCACTAAATCGTTTATGGTGGACGGGATATGTAAAAGTATAGAAGATGAGTCAGGCATAACCCTATTTGCAATTATATAAGGTAAGCTATGCATAACCCTAGGTACAGTCGCGATCAAAAATTACCGGCCGTTTTCATTCGGTCGCCATTTTTCTTCTATAATAGCTAGAGCGACGAGTAAGACGTTTTTGGAAAGGCTGAACCCTTGAAAATCCGATGCCATCGAAATTAATAGAAAATCTTGAAAGGAGCACGAGCAACACATGAATGTGTAAATTATCGCAAAATGACGTCACGAAATATTTCTTCGAATTTGTTGTGGTTTGTCTCATTTTATGCATAACGTTACCCAGAAACCGAATCTGTTTTCAAAATTAAAATCGGATTTGAACTTCAAAGGTTATTAAGGAAATAGTGACGTAAAAAAACACTTTTTCATCTATATCTATATAAATCAAAGTCCTGACTGACTGACAGACTGACAGATAATCAACGCCCAGCCCAAACCGCTTGCCCTAGAAGGCTGAAAATTTGCAGGAACGTTACTCATAAGTAGTAGGCGCGTACTAAGAAAGATTTTTCCAATCCGCCGCCATCTTAAAAAATGGCGCCCAGAAATGTAAAAAATCTTCTCTATGCAATTAAGTACGCGCGTTTCAACCGATTTCACAAATATTTAGTACACTGGTTTGCTTTAACCTTAAGACGGGGTGAATGGTCTTTCGGGTTCGATTTTTCGCCATCTTTTAAAATGGCGCCCAGAAATGTAAAAAATATTCTCTATGCAATAAAGTCCGCGCGTTCCAACCGATTTCACAAATATTTAGTACAATGGTTTCCTTAAACCTATAGACGGGCTGAATGGTATTTTGGGTTCGATTTGTTGCCATCTTTTTAAATGGCGGCCAAAAACTTAAAAACCCTTAATGTCCGCCTGAAAAGTAATAAAAAATATCCCGACGGGCTGACGGACTGTGCCGAGTGCATTCGCTTCTAGGGTGCCACAAAAATATTAGTCATCAGTAAAATCTACACATTCTTTATATCATTTTAGATGGAAGTTCTTATTACACGCGAGTGACGCCGCGGGTAACGGCTAGTTAATTATAATTAAATTAGAGTCAACCCGACTATGCTTTAGCTATAGCTGGGAAAAACAAGTTGGGCCACACCGTATTAAAATCTAGCTTCACCCTAGAACGTAAACTTATACAATTGTAATGGAAATGTTCACTAGTTGTCTAAATCGCGGATATTTGTTTAGACATGTGAAGGTGGAAGGGAAGACTAATGGGAGACGTCTGGAAACTTGAATTTCGTTTCGGTGGCGCTTATTCACGTTTTCGACGTTAAAGTCTCAAAGAGTCATGTTGGTAGGTGATTCGCAAATTTGAGAATCATCCACGCTTTGGATGACCGAAGGAGAATTGAGTGCTTACCGATTCATGATCGAAAGTGTTTCATAATGGCTGGTTGCTGGTCGGGGTTTCTAGACAGCCGGACAGAATCTGAATGATTTTGTTGTGGTGACTACTGTTCAATAACAGTGATAGAACTGGACAGGGCGAATGTTTATAGAATGGTGTATTTGACGAAGGACGTTTAATGTCGGGGTTGGGCATGGAATGTGGAGTTTGGCTGATATTGATCCTCAGCATGACAAAATATGCTCACGGCAACGTTGAAACCTCATTGCCAACTTTTTTTGCCAGGGAAAACTACAAGGTAGGACACGTGTGACACGTGATATTATTTAAGCAGACAGTGTCTGTTGCATTTGGACAACCGCCATTTGTTTTTGGAGCGCCTAGAATGTTGTTGCGCAAAGATAGGGCAAAATTTGTATACCCGCGCGTTCAAGGTTACTTGCCATATCAACAAGAAAAGTCGAAAGCACTCACGCACTGTGTTTGTAACGCGTAAGAGAATTTAGAAATAAGAGAGAAGCAACGGTTTTAGGTTTTTACTGGCTTTACGTGTTTTTCTCTTCGCATTGAGTTCCGATTTTAATTTTTTTTGCTGTAGATAATATAAGGAAGGAATAGCAGATAGACCAATTTTTTAAAGGTTTACTATTAATTTCAACTTCTCACGGCTTATACAACTCTGCTGCTGGAAAACGACTCTTATACTACTTAAGAAACTGTGTTTCACGTTTTTACCAGTGGGCAGCTGTCCGAATCGAGCAGGGCGGCTGAGCCGCTCCCAAACAAATTACCTTGAAAGATAATAGGCCTATTTCATGTTTTTATAGTTTGACCTTTCAGAAACAGTACGAATCTGTTTGAAAGAGTATAGTGTTGAATCGCCTCTAGATGGGGTAGATTTCCCTTTTCGAAGCCCGATTTTCCTCGTTAATCTTTACTATTTGCTGCCTACTAAATTTTCAATTGTTAGGCAACAATTACTAGTCTGTTGTCAAAGCTACTTGAATTAAGGATAAAGATTAATTTCAAAAGAAGGTTCGCATGCGGTTGCAGAGTTGTAAGATTGAGCTTCCGCTTGTGTAGTATTCCCCTTTTAAAACTCATCTCTTCTTACAAGTCAGTCGCGGCTGCTTTTGACCCGCCTTTCTATGTTTATCAGTAGGGTGTTTTCGTGGTTCAATGATTAGAAGAAACGGTGATAATAACGTTGGCCGAATCGAACTCAATTCAGTTTTCGTAGAATTTAATGTGGCCGCTATATATTTATATTGCAAATGTGTAAAATCAGTTTAGTGGAATCTGTTTTAATTAATTCATTCCGGTTCTGTGGGCATGCTTTATTTATATATAGACCGAAAAAATAACACAGTTGGAAACAATGATAATGTTTATTCAATTTTATTTTGTTTTCTACTTCAAAGATAATCATTCGGCACATTTTAAAGGAATCAGTGTTAATATTTAACTAATACTACTATTTATACTTAATAATTCGACCAGTAACCGCCATTATCGAACACTTCTCTTACTCGATTGGGCAATGACTCATTGTAGGATTGGAATAATTCGTCCTTCAGCTTTAGATCTCGCCAAGCATTTTGCACAGCCTCCAAACTCTCTTACATTTCTCACGTTTCTGTGATCAATAACACGAACCATTTCCGCCCAAATATTCTCAATTGGATTCATGTCGCATCCCCTAGCAGGCCAATTCATGACCTTCAAATGAAATAAACCATTAACTACAAGGTCGCAATGTCCAATTGATTTAAATACTTATACAAAAGTAAACATAACTTACTCTAAATCCATGGATTTCCCTAAGCCTTTCCAATGCTTGGGTTGCGATTCTTGCCGTGTGAATCGGGGCTCTGTCGTGCATAAAGTCGAAGTCCTAGTTCGGAAACCTCTCCAGGATGCTTGGAAGGCCATCGTTCTCCAATAACTCGACGTATCGTTGCGCGGTATTTCTCCCTTGGATGTGAACAAAACATCCGGAGTTAGCTGACGATAGCCAGCCCCAACAGTTTACGGAAAACCGACCGCTTCTTTGAACCTCGGTTACGTATGGTTCGTCGAAGCGAGAACCGATTGGTCTTCTAACCCAGATCTTAAATATAAAATATTGACGAATGCTTAAACTATTATTCTAATTACTCGTTAAAAACACTCATTACCTGGCCATTGTGCCCGACAACGAAGCTTTTTTCGTCCGTGAATATCACTCGCGCCCACTGCTCGGGTGTCCAGTTTAAATGGTCTCGTGCAAATTCTAGTCTCCCTCGTCGGTTTTCTGCGCTTAACTTCTCTTTCTTGCAGGCAATGCGTCCGTGAAGGTCATGCTTGTTCAACTCCCTTCTTACAGTTGGTAAGGGCGCTTGGAGTTCTAGTTCCGTTCGCAGGCCTCTGGCTGTCAGAAATGGTTACGCTCTACTGGTTCTAACTAGACGACGCGAATCTCTGGCAGACAAAACCTTAGGTCTTCCGGCTCGTTCCAAGTCCGCCCCGCCATTAAGCTCATTGTTGCGGAATCTATCTACCCACGTAGCTAATGCAGCGCGAGAAACGTTCAACTGCCTTGCAATTAATCTATTTGAAAATCCTTGTTGATGCAACTCTACTATCTGACGCCTAACTTCAATTCGATCGCCCATTTTACGCGTTAGGATTCCAAGATTGAACTGTGATCTATCATGGGTTTCATTCGCTTTTATACTTTAATTTTCTTACTTATTTTTTATCGCTTACTTTTTAGGTAAAACATTAGCTGCGTTTATTCCGTTGCCAATTGGCCAGGAATAAAAAATTTTCTTTGAACTCTTTCTAATTTAGTTATGTTATGTGCACTACAGCCCCCAAAAACTAATGACCCATATTCCAGTCGGACGCGAACCAAGGATACATGAAGTGCGATAAATATCGTGGAGCTGTTAAAGTTCTTGGCTATTCTTAGTACAGCATATAGTTTTCTGAAACATTCGGCTTGTATAGCTTCTATATGTTCAACAAAGAGTAGTTTCGCGTCGACCAATACGCCCAGATCCTTCAAGGTTTTGGATCTTTGTAAAACTTTCCCGTCTATCACGTAGGGGTATGTAATATAATTTACTTTTCTAGTGAATGTCATTATATATGTTTTATCTGGGTTTAGCGGTAATTTATTTCTCTTGCCCCATTCACTTATGGTTTCTAGTTTTATGTTTAGCTCTTAGCAGTTTTGTATTGTTTCTATTTCGTTGAAAGCCTTATAGTCATCGGCGTATGCTAGCGAGTTGTCCTCGTTGGTCCACAGTAAGTCATTTATGAATATAACAAATAGTAGGGGGCCTAAAGCTGACCCTTGCGGGACTCCTACGGTGGTTTTAAAACTAATATCGGTAGGATCTTGATTTATTTTTAAGTAATTCGTTCGGTCCTTTAAGTAGCCTTTTACCCATTCTAACATCTTGCCATCCATACCGTACCATGATAGTTTCAGAAGCAGTATCTTATGGTCCATTCGGTCAAAAGCCTTGCTTAGGTCCATGTATATTCAATCCACTTGCTTCTGATTTAAAACTCTTGGTACCAAGAAATTCATAAAAGTAAGTAGATTCGTGTTTATTGATCTTCCTTTACTAAACCCATGTTGCGAAGGCGCTAGAGCCGACTGGAACCAATTACTAAAGTACTTATGTAAGATATTTTCGAAGAGCTTTGCAAATACGGAGATAATGGTTATCAACCGATAATTGTTCACGTCTTCTTTCCGCCCTTTTTTAAATATTGGTACCGCCAAAGATATTTTCCACTTTTTTGGAAAAACACATTGTTTCAGTGATGTATTGAATATGTGCCTAAGTTGACTGGATAACGACTGCGCGCAGGCTTTAACTACAAATCCAAGGATATTATCGATTCCTATGGCCTTGTTCGGTTTAATGTTTCTAATAGCCTCATCAACATCCTTGTCTGTGATTTGAAGACAAAGGAAATGTTGTAATAAATTGCCTCTCATATTATTTAATACTATTGTTCGCTCCTTGTCGGTGAGTAAGTCTCTCTCCCCCCGCATAATTGTTCAAAATGGTGCTTGAATGTTTGAGCTATTTCTTCATTTTCGACAATGGTTTCGTTGTTTACCCCTTCCAATCGTAAGTTCTCTCTAACTTTAGGCTTAATTCTGCTGTTCATGTAGTTCCATAAATTTTGAGGCTTTTCTTTCAATTCCTTCACTATTGATCGGCCATAGTTGTCCTTGTCAATCCTTAGCAGCTTTTGAGCTTCCTTGCGTAGCTCTTTAAACTTTTGTAGGTCTATCCAATTGTTTGATCTTTTATGCTTTCTATGGAAATACTGTTTTCGACGCAGGGCTTTTCTTAGTTCCGGCGAGAACCAGTGTGGATATTTTGAGGATTTGCAAATACTTTTTGGTATGAATCGATTTATCGCGTCATCGACTACGGTATGGAGTGCCTCGACGGCATCGTCAACTTTCCAGGGACCCTATTCTGTAATTTTCTCGATCCTTCCCGTAAACATTACGGTTCCCGTTAAGTTTACAGTTTTCCGTTTTTGGCATAACGGCCAAATGAAAATTCGAGAAAAATGCTATTCTATAACTTTTCCGTTAAGTAAAAACATTTTTCCCGTTAATTTTTAAATTCCCGTTGAAATTTCATCATACCGTTTTCGTTAGGCTTAAGTTGAACTATTGACAGATTGTTGGCTTGGTATTTCTTCACTATTTAATTATTTATAAATTGTCAACTTAATTAAATTAACTTTTATTTATCACGAAAAACGCGTTGACACGCAAAGCATTGCCTTCTTTCTTACACAGCAACGCGAAGAATTTCCATTTGTATTAATCGGTAGGCCCATTTAAATATCACTCTCGAAACGTAATTGAAATTATTACCAAAAATAAACACATATGTAAACAATTAAGTTTATACCACTATAATAATGTTTTTGAAATAGGCTTAACAATGCTTTTTTAAACCGTAAAAGTTAACGTTTACCGTTGCCGTTAAGTTTTCGTCCAGAAAGTTACAGAATAGACTTTTTCACGAAACGGTTTTTGCCGACCGTAATCTTTACGGTTCACGAAAACTTTACGGGCAAAAACGCTTACAGAATAGGGTCCCTGGACTGATCACGGAGAAAAGTATATAGGTTGGTATAGTTTCCTTTTTTGAAGTTGAATCGTTTCTGAATGTTTTTCTTAGGTACCATGTGCAGGTTCTCATTCAATCGTATGACGATCGACAATGGTGGGTGAAACACATCTATTTCAACTAGTGGTGTCTGGTCTGCCTGCTTGTGAGAACGAGATCCAAAATATTTCCAGAGACATTTCGGAAAGAATTATACTGATGCAAGTTTAGACTCAGTGCAAAGTGAAGAACGACTTCCGCCTTTGGTTTTACTCGAGAATTGCATTCGCTTGTCTGACCAATGTCCCAATTGACTCCAGGAATGTTAAAATCGCCTACAATGACAATGTCGCCTGGGCCATTTTCTAATTTGGCGTAAAGTTGGTCAAAATATTGCGCGTGCTCTTCTTTTGTTATTCTAGGAGCGAAATAGTGATTCCCGATTAAAGTCTTATGTCCATTTCTTCCGTCTATTTCAATCCATACACATTCCGGTCGGAGCTCAAGTTCAGTCTGTCTCTTTACCAAGAGACTTTTTCGTACTAGAATCAGACTCCCGCCTCCTCTCCTGTCCTTAACGTTTAATTGTTGGCGATCAGCTCGAAAAACGTGCATATCAAGTGGAACAAAGTCTTTGTCGAAGTGTGTATGGTTTAAGAACGTTTCCGTCAAGCAGATTACATCTTCGGTGCTGCTCAATAGGTTTGTCCTGATAATGTCTAATTTCGTCCTTAGGCCTCGTACATTCTGGTAGCCAATTCGGAGCTGTTTTAATTTGAGCGGTGCCATATTACAGGTTGCTGTTGTCTTCTTTGGAATTTTTACTTGTTATTCTTCGGCAATTATTGGTCGGGTAGTCTAGTTTTCTTAATTGACAACTTCTACAACTATTTCTGTTTCTGTTAGAGGACGTGTCTTATTAATGTTATTTGGACTCTGCACTGGGGACGTGTTATTCGTAGCCTGCGAGTCTTCATTGTTAGATGCGAATTGTTCTTGCGCGATTGACCTATTTGATGGTCTCGACTCTTCGCCCTCCGCATCTATTTGGTTGTTGTAAAGACTTCCACGGAATGGTTTTACATGAACGTCTTTCGGCCAAATTTCGCTGTCCAACAGTTTGTCATACTCGTCGTGAGAGGAGGATATGTAGAAAGATGAGAACTTGTTATGTTTTAATTTGAATTTCAGACATTTAATTGTTTTAAATCCGTGTTCGTCTAATAGCCATTTTGTAAGGTCGATGCTAGTTAATGCAATTTCGAGATGGGTCGCAAAAACAGCCTTTTTCCGAAGAATGGTGGTACGTTCCTTTTCCGCTGCTTTGAATGGAGCCCCCGTAAAGCTCCCGACTACCACGTGCTTTTTCTTCTTGGTAACTTGGTAAGTATTCACATTTTTCGTGGTGTTGTGGTTAATCTTCTTTGCTTTTCGTTTCGTGACCCTAGCCCACGATGGGTTGTTGCTATTATTACCATGCTCAGCATTTTCCTCGGTCTCCTTGTGCATGCGGGTCATGGGGGAAGTATCGTTTTTATTGTTAAGTTCTGAAACCTCTCGAAGGGTGTCTGCTGATAGTGTGCATATCCTAGAGTTTTCGAGTTTCAAGGCTTGAATTCCCTTTGCCAAATTATCCAATTTTGTCGTGTCCTCCGAAAGCGGGGATAGCACATCAGTGGACAAGATTGCCAGTTTTGTGTTTTCAGATTTTAGGTATTGCATCTCCACCAATAGTGTGTCCAATCGCGACGTATCCATTGTAAGTGTCGCTAACCTGATATTTTCCGTTTTCAAGGCCTGCAGCAGCTTTGCCAGAACGTCCATGGTTACAGCTAGTGACTTTATTTCCTTCGCTTGCCTTTCTATGATAGATTTTTGCACTACTATTTGAATGTTGTTATTATCTAGCACTGTGCTTGTGTGTTCACTTATCAGTTTGGCGATGCATTCCGCAAAATCGTGTCTTAGTGACTTGTTTTCACTTGAAATATACGTTTTAATGGAGTTAACCGAGGCTGTTGTCAAGTTAACTGTCGGTACTCTTGTCTTAGTTGTGTCTTCCTTGGAAGAACAGCTTTGAGAGTCAATGGATAATAGTGTATCACTAATCTCTTTGTCCCTGCTACAAATTACATTAATTCTATTATCGTTGGCGTTTACCATGGATGGGGTGTGATTTGTGCCCAAAATTTGGGAAAAATCAGGAGGATTTATCGGTAGTAGACCTTCACTACTCTTCCTTTTACACATACTGCAAGTATACTTAGATTCATTACCATCCCAGAATGCAAATATATCTTCCTCTAATTTCAGGTTCATACAATCCGTGCGAACTCTAACTGGGCAAAGTTTGCAGCGGATGTATTTTTCTTTCCCAAAAATGCCCTTTTCACACTTTGGGCAAGGAATTTTATAAGGCGCCATAGGCAATTCAATATGCAACCGTTAAGCGTTTTTGTTAGTCAGGTCTCAGATACAGTTATAGTAAAACACACCGTCATGAGTCCGGCAGAACAAAAGCCGCGAGCTTGGTAATTTGGTAATATGGCAAACCGCTGACAGTAGATTCAAACTAAAGGCTTCGAGAATACCAATAATGGAATGGAATGGAAGTTTAATGTGCATAAAAATAACTCATGCGAGTTAACGAGAATATACACATACATAGTTAATAACAAAATGTACAAATGAATATTAATGATACAAAATTAAATAGAATATACAAAATTAAATAGAATATACAAAATTAAATAGAATATACAAAATTAAATAGAATATACAAAATTAAATAGAATATACAAAATTAAATAGAATATACAAAATTAAATACAACTATACGAATTAATAATTAATACAAAATATAGAAGAGGCACGTATTTACATTGGTTTAAGGAATGACTGATTAAAGTGGTACTTTTAAGTACAAAACTTAGTAGATTTTTTTCTGGCGTGTGTGGTAAACAATTAATAATCATCTATAAGAAACTCTCGGGTAAGTTTTTGTACATTAATTAAACTATCAGAAAAGAGATCAAAAATATTTACAAACGAATTACAAGTTGATTGCATTCTAATAACAGGATCAATTGACAATTTATGAATGTAAAAAGTGCACTGTTTACGGAAATGTATGGGGACCGAAAAATTAAGACCATTTACTAGAGTCGAGAGTGGGATGATATTGTGAACTAGTTTGTGAATAAAAGTTATATGATTTATTTTTATACAGTCGTTAATTTTAAGGAGATCAAGGATAGTTAACAATAGTTCATAATTATACTGACCCTTGGGTAAAAAGTGTGTATGACTAAATTCTACAAATTTTCGCTGTACTCCCTCTATTTTGTTCAAAAGGTATTGGCTGCAGCCACCCCATGTAACCCATCCAAACAACAATCTAGATCGAACTAAACTTAAATACAATATGCGGAAATGACGAAGCGATTAAAACTTACGACTAAATTTAAGGGAAATCGCCAAGGAACGACGGCAAAGGCCAACAGTCCTAGTGACATGACTTGAAAAATGTAATTTCGCGTCAAATATTGTACCCAAATCTTTGGTCTCAGTTGCTGTGTGGATGGGTTCAGAGTCAATGAAATATGAATTCAATAACATTCGAAGAACGCGCCTAGTAAAACTAACGTGAATTGACTTTTTAGGGTTAATAGGAATATTATTCCTTAAACACCAAGCGGAGACTGTGTCTATGTCCTCCTGCAAAAGTGAGCGATCGATGTCCGAATCAATAATTTTGCATAATTTGTTATCATCGGCAAATTGCAGCAATTGAGAATGTTTAATTTTAAACTGAAGGTCGTAAATATAAAGATTAAAAGCAAAGCCCCTAAAGAAGAACCTTGCGGAATCCCACAACAGAGATTGTACTCCACCGTGGTGAGCGAACCATTGCATTTGAGGACATAAATACGCTCCTTCAAGTAATCAGTAATCCAATCAAGCAAAATTCCGTTAACGCCCAAAGCGCAAAGTTTGTCTCTTAAAAATTTATGGGAAACACGGTCAAAAGCCTTTGCGAGATCCAAGTAAATAACATCTACTTGCCCACGAGTCTCCACAACCGGGGCGACGGAGTGCATAAAAGCAGCGTGATTAGTGTCAACTGATTTACCAGGGGAGAAACCATGTAGACAATCATTAGGGAATAAATTGAACCAGGTTTGTAAATGCTTATGCATGATCATGTCAAACACTTTAGCAAATACGCAAAGTAACGATATTGGTCTATAATTCCCGGGATCACACGACGCTCCCGATTTAAAAACAGGACAAACAACGGCTTTTTTCCATAGGGTAGGAAAGGTGCAAGTAACAATTGACAGATTAAAAATATGTTCCAACAACGGTAAGAGAATGACCTCGCGCCCTTTAAAACAAAGGCTGGGATGCCATCAACTCCCGTCGAGAACTTGTTAGGAAGCTTAGTAATGGCCTTGTGGATGTCTAAACGTGTAACAACCTGAGAGAGGTAGGGCGTAGTATCACACGTAGGATGTTCAAAATGATAGTTCTCTGTAGGGTTCGTTTTGTCAACGGAGACACGAGAAAAATGATCAGCAAAGCTGTCAGCCAGAAGTTTAGGATCAGATACCATAACGTTATCAAGTTTTAATGTTATAGCTCTGGAATCAGTACGAAGGTTTCCCTTGACCAAGTTCCAAAACTTTTTAGGGTGCGTAGAAGCATCCTGGCAAACACTGGCAGTATGATTAGTGTTATCACGTACAATTAACCGTTTAACAACCGCTCGAAGGCGTTTAAATTCAATGATATCGGCTAAAGCCCCTGTACGCTTCTTTTTCCGAAAGAAATACTTTTTTGTTTAATAGCAGTGCGGAGAGCCGGAGAATACCATAATGGAAACCCGGGAGAGCCGCGACGAACCCTACGAGGAATGGCTAAGTCCATTGCAGCCTTAACGTGATCAGTAAGAATGGCCACGCAAAGATTAACATCACGCGATTCAAGGAGCTTAGACCAATCAACATCCCTAAGTGTGGTGTAAAGGAGGTCATAATCTCCTTTGCGGTAAATGTAAGTAGAGTCAGGTGGTGGAGGTGGTGGGCAAGTTACAACCGGTAAGGTATGCAAAAATGGGGGATGATAGGCATCAATGGGGACCAGAGGATCCTCAAGGCCATCAAAACCCAAATTATTAATGTTCGTGAGGCATAAATCCAATAGATTACCAGTATCTTTGGGAGGAATAATTTGCTTAAGGTTAAAATTATAACAAACCTCAAAAATAGGGGCAGCCTTGGAACGAGTGGGAGCACTACAGCCACGTGTGCCGTAGTTCTGCCAGTCGACCCCAGGAAGATTAAAATCACCCAAGAGAATAATGTCAGCAGTAGTGCCATCCAAACCGCGTGATAAGCTATCAAAATATAGCCCATAGTTGACGTCAGTGAGTGTAGGGCGAAAGTAAGTAGTGCCCAAGACTAAAGATTGAGTGGACGAACAGCGAATTTCAATAAAAACACTTTCAGATATACCTTCAAGGTCCGACGCCTACAGCACTGGATGGATTTCCTCACGGCAATCAAGGAGCCACCACCGCGGACATTATCAAAATAGGGATCCAAGCGATCAGCACGGTACACGTTGTAAGAATCAGGAAAATAATCAATTGTAAAATGAGAGTCATTAAACCAAGTTTCAGTTAAGCAGATTATATCATAGTCTAATGCAGCAGTGTTTCTAAAAAACTCAGTAGCTTTAGTCCTTAATCCACGAACATTCTGGTAGGCTAGTAGTAGTTCTATCATTGCGAGGAAAGTCCGGTAGGAGCATCAAGTTCACTGCTATGTTTGTGAATATCCCGGGGGACACCATTAAATTCGGTGATGATACAGTCGACTGGCCAATTAGACGGATCAGATAAGGCATCATCACAAGATATGTAGAAAGAGGAGTGGTCTGCGGTAGGGTTTTTGGGTTTCAGGAGAATGCAGATTGGCGACGTAATGCCAACATCATCAGAAAGGATTTCCTGTAAGTCCTTAGAAAGTAGAGTAGATTCTAAACGGCTCACGAAAATAGCCTTGCGTACAGTGCCCCTGGGACCTGACTTTCTAGCTACGACCTTTAGCTTAGAGTTAACGGCTGATCCTAGTTGAGCTGGTTTGACGACCCTTTTCGGTAGTGAAGGAGCGCTAGACGAGGCGATTGCCGAACCAAGCCGTGGGAATTGTTGGTTAGCGTGAGTAAGAGCAGACATATGGTTCACCAGTGTGTGAGAAAATAGTGGCAAACTTTGTGAATCCGGGCGCCTTGCAGTCGACAGACCAGGATTGATGGAATCTACCTTGCGGCAGTTTTCCAATTTTTCAGAGAGTTCCATATTTGCTTTCTCTAATATATCGACGCGTTGCGTGAGAGTAGAAGTAAGTGTAGTGAGTGACGTAATTTGGGATTGTAAAGTAGCAACAAGTGTTTCCGTTGAGTCAACTTTGCGCAAAATATGGTCCAAAATTGAATTTGGATCTCGAGTAAGGCTATTAGTTGTCAAAAGTTCCTGCAAAGCCTCGTGGACAGCGGTCATAGGCACAGAGTCATTTTTTCCTGTGTTCTGTATAGTTGAAGTCGCACCTCCAACACTTTTCCTGGGAGTAGGGCTACGAGAAGGCCTACCATTCCTGGCAGCCCGTTTGCAGTCATGGCATGAAAAGGAATCAGAATTCGTACAATTCTTATGCACACGCTTCCTACATCCGCCAGCGCACCAAATCACTTGTTGCTTACCAAAAAAATTGGCATCGCAATTGCAACAATGGTCCTTGGAATGTGCCATTGCAATAACCGAGAGATAACAAGCAAGATCTGCGTAAACTAGATCTAACTTAGCAGGGTCTCAAACACAGTTATAGGAATAAACGACGTCATGAGTCCGGCGGAACAAACGAGCTTAACCGAATCGCATGGCAAACCGCTGCCGTTAGATAGGATCGAAAGACAGCGGAAACACGAAAAATAGTTTAAATAACTTAAAATTAAGTTTAATTACCGGTAACGGAGGACGTTAGAAGTCGATAGGTCCAAAAAACCGGAGACAGAACGATGAGCGAACTGAGACTCTCAATTCTAAAATATACTAATGTCTATGGTAATAACGGTAATAACCATAAGTTCGATACTATAACCATAAGGTAATAACAATAAGTTCGACACTAAAAGCATTATGTCATAACAATAAGTTCGACACTTTAAGCATAAGATAATAACCATAAGTTTGACACTAAAAGCATAAAGAAATAACCATAACTCTAGTAGAACCAGAGTTATGAGCCTTTAAAGTTGAGTGTAATGTTAATCCTATGGAGGGTATGGTTATGAACATTTTGCCTAATTACTCCGCCCCTGTTTGACGCAAATTTCCCTGAATTTTACTAAAAATTCGAAATTTCCCTGAGGTTTTTGTCCCTGTTTTTGAGTCGCGAATGTTAAGGGCACCCTACTTGCTCAATAATTTGCGCAAAAAACGTGGGGCCCGTTATTTTAGTTACAAAGTATAAATAGAACGTTATTCAGACTAATATTTGTGCAAAGTTCAAATGTAATGCTACAATATGTTTTAGGAAATGGAAAATAATATTGCGGTAAATTTTGGACAATTTTTGCGTAAAAAAATGAACATATATATTGAGTGAGTTTTTATTGCTCAAAATGTTATTAAAATACGAACAATATTTCGCATTCGAAAAAAAAGTCTGTGTATTTAACGATTTATATGTTCTGTGTGGTCAATAAAATTGTAAGAGGTCCACGGACTCAACATCAACATTTTTATTATGATAAAATATATTCAATATAATTTAATAATATGGAATTTGATCAATATATTTGTCCAATAAAATTTTAAATTTTTTGTTCTATATCTTGAGCTTTCAATATCATGATAGATTTTTATTTGCACAGTTAGTGAAAAGTCTTGGGAAAAATTTAAAAGATGATGAATTTTATGTGCAGCGGCCTCACCTCTGAAGCCGTTGCAGACGATGATGGAGGACTGAGCACCCTGGTCCACTTTTGGGACTATGTTCAGCCCCCCATCATCTAAGCTCCTCCTTCTTTCCTATCCCATCCAAAAAACCCCTGTTCCCAAACTCAAACCGAGACGAGAACGAACGCCGGTTTGTTGTAATAAGTTAGTTCACTTTTCGTTTACGAACAGTAAGTTCGCTTTTGTTTTCTGCGGGTTAGTTCCGTTTTTGTACTTGAACGAAGTTCGTTCGTGTTCGTTTTCGCCGGACCAGGCACGGGTCCGTTAGGTTTAAAAGAAATTTCGCGAACGAAATTATCTGTATTTTCGCGTGACATCGCGCCTCCAATTATTGGATCTCACTTAAACATTTTCAACGTAAATATCGTTTCACTTTAATAAAGAATTTGTTCAAAAGATCAACCACAAGGTATGTTTTATTTTCCTCTGGTTTAATTTCCTTATGGGACGAAAGTGACGATTTGAGTTAGGCTTATACAACTCCCCTCGCTATTGTACCCAAGGGACTTGTAGCGCGAATCCCCCTCCACGACCGGCCACATAGTTTTTCCCGGGGCGATCCGTTACGTTTGTATGTTCCCCACTTAATTTGTGCAAAACATTGAGCGTGTAAAGGCCGCTTTATATGGCCAAAACATGACGCGTTCCCCATTGCTTCTCCCAAAAAATATGACTCGCACGCCTTTTTTGGCCTATAGATTATAATAGGTCTATTTTTTTCCTAGTGAGCCACTTTGAACCCTGGCGGTCTATTCCTACAGCTGGTAACAAAAACGTAATAGAAATTTTATTCTCTCACTAACGTGACTCCGAAGTGGTAACTTGGTAAGCGAAAAATTTCATTGCAACCATACTTTAAAATCGTAATTAGGGTAATTTATGTATTTAATTTGAATTTAAACCATAATTTAGGTTAACTTAATTAGCCCATTATTAGTTGATAAAATACGGAATTCCTAAGGTTTCATTTGTATTAATTATGTGAAGGTTTATTCTATCGAAATTTTGCGCAATTTTTGAATTAAATTAGATTGGTTTAAACCATGATTTAGATAGTTTTAATTAGCCCATTATTAGTTGATAAAATACGGCATTCCTAAGGTTTCATTTGTATTAATTATGGGAACGATTCTTTGTAAGTTGTAGCGGTAACTGATGAATTGTCGCGTAATTTTAAGGTTAGATGTTTGGCACATTTAATCGTGATTTGCGCGTATTGGCTTCATTCTTGCCTGTCGGCTCGCCATTTTCACCCTAGCAATCCGGTACGACCACGTGGCGTTGACTATTGTTTTCCGATTAGCGTTTCTACAAAATCATTTGAGACTGAATTGAACTAGCTTCGATGTAACAAATCCTCAGGGTCGGGACGTACAAGGATGGGGGTGAGGGTTGATTCATTGGAGTATCTGCGCCAGTCTGGGAAATAGCACACTTTCTCTGGTCCAAAACCAGTTTATTAATTGCTTGGACTAGTTTTTTAATTCAAAAAGTTGGAGTTACTGGTCCTCGGGACCAGTTTATTAATTGCAAATCTATAATAGAACAAAGGCTGAGACCACTCCGGAGACCTCAGACCAGTTTATTATTTAAGACACTAGGGGGTCACTGGTCCCAAGGACTAGTTTAAAAAATATCCTTATTTCCCAGACTGCAGTCTGCGCAAACTTAAAAATAATTTAGTTCCTATTAGTTAAGTCTCATTCAACTTTATGTAGGTTAAAGGGATTATTTTTCTGTAGGGAAAGGGACTTGGTACACGATTTCTTCGTCAAGTAGGCGGGAAAGATACAGCGCGAAAATCAGTTTCCCTATTTACGACCGAACCTAAATTCTTTCATTATAAAAGGGGGTTAATTGCCCACATAAATTGCTAGGGATTTGGTTAAGTTTTGCTTTTAATGGATAATTTATGGATAAAAAATTAAGGATATCTTGCTTAAATGAATTTTTTTTTGTGTTAAATATTTCTGTACTTGCTCTAAAACCAAGATAAAGTTAATTACTAACTACCAACTAATTGTTGTTTCTTTTGCCAATGAAACACTTTGGGACCTTCATGCCTACTAATCATAGCGCTCCTCAAAACTTTAATTACCCGTAACTTATCGAGAAATTCTTGAAAATAAGCTATCAAAACACGCAGAAACTGATTATCTTTCCGTTTTAAATAAATTTTCGAAGTTATTTTACATAATTACGACTTAAATATAATGATAAATTAAGCTGACAGGTCCATATCGTCGGCTTCACCAGGGATGTTTGATATATCGTCCACACTCTATTCTGGATTTACTAGACGTTTTCTGTTGGCGCTGCCATAACCTGTCTGCGGCCTTTAGTTAGTGGCTGACATTGCCTGTCGTCGAACGCGCTCTGTAGCCTTGCCAGAACAACTCTCCGAAAAGGGGGCGGTAACCACGTAAGTCCCGTATAGTGTCGACGATATATCAAACATCCCTGGCTTCACCCTCCGCAGCTTCTCCGCCAAATTCGGCGCCAAAATTTCAAAAATTAGGCTTAGGAAAATAACCTACTAAGTACTAACTACCTTAGACTGGGGCTGAACATCAGAGAACTTTCAGCGAGTTATTGGTTTTAACGCTTTTGCCCAAAATGATTTATTCTTACCATCAACTCCAGTAATATTTCTCCATACTTCACCTGCCACCGGATCGCCAGCATCCATTTTGCCTGCCACCGGATCGCCAGCATCCATTTTGCCTGCCACCGGATCGCCAGCATCCATTTTGCCTGCCACCGGATCGCCAGCATCCATTTTGCCTGCCACCGGATCGCCAGCATCCATTTCGCCTGCTACATTATCACCAGCATCCATTTCGCCTGCTACATTATCACCAGCATCCATTTCGCCTGCCACCGGATTGCCAGCGCCCATTTCGCCTGCCACCGTATCGCCAACATCTTCTTCACCCGCCACCGCATCGCCAACACCCATTTCGCCTACCACCGGATGGCCAGCACCCACTTCGCCAGTCATGGGACCGCCAGTACCCATTTTGTCTGCCACCGCATCGCCATCACCCATTTCGCCTGCCACCGGATCGCCAGCATCCATTTCGCCTGCTACATTATCACCAGCATCCATTTCGCCTGCCACCGGATCGCCAGCACCCATTTCACCTGTGTCAAAACACTCATTACAGATTACTTAAAAAATCGGATTTTGGATTTAAAAATGGGATTTCGGGTTAAAAAATGGAACTTTGCGTATATTTCTTATATCCATGTTACATTTATACAGGGTGTATCTGAAATGGACGTAGGAGCGGAAGTATTTGGGTTCCTGGGGCCAATATAAGGCGAACCTGTGGTATGAAATTTTGTCGTACGCCAACCCATTTGGAAGTTACTTGAACCTAGCCCTTGCTAGTTTGCATAAATCACAGCATGTTGACTTCGTCTAAAACAGTAAGAATTAAGTTCAAGATAGGATGATTATTGCCAATTAGTGGTTGCCAGCTAAAACCAAAAAAGCCTCATAGCCATAGAGTCAATTTTTAAGGATTTGAAAGTTGTACAGTTGGTGACTCATAACGAACATCATTGTAAAACAACTTGTTACGATTAGTTTGTTGAAACAACTGACCGATACTAACGGGAAACTGACAGCGATAACTAGCGGAAACTAATAAGGAACACCGACATTTTGCTTCATTCTTCAAACAATCGAAAGGTTGTAAAAGCGTTCATTTTGGTTTGTGTACAAGACTACATATCCGGCGACGTCTTGTTTCCATCAAATTAGCAAATTATTTTTTACATGCTTTAAAACACTTTGAACCTTTAAAAGAAGTACCTTTTTTACCGTTTTTAATGGCAATTTTCATAGAATAATTCTAAGGAGTAAGAATGTACATTTTCTTATGGGTACATTACATTGCATCTCGCCTTGCACTATTCTACAGGGCCGGTAGGCCCTTGTAGATATGACTTGATACTCTTTTGTAACGTTAAAGCAAAATTCACATGCTTTTACCATTTTTCCTATGGAGATTAACATGGGGTTTTTCGTGATATTTAGCCACCTCTAACTGAAAAACTAGAGCGAAGTTACTTTTCGGATAACTCTTAATTTAACAATTATGTATTCAAGGTGTGCTATCGGCTAGTTTAATTTAAATCAATTAACTCTAAGTATGTTAATTTTAGTTAATTCTGAAAGTACGTCAAAATTACTTTTGAGTCAGACTATCTAGCAGTAGACGCTGACAGATTACTTTACTATTTCATCCGAGCTTGAGCACCTTTATATGTATTTTCTAATTAACTGTAGCACCCTTAATAAGAAATAGGTCGTTATCAGGTCGAATTTTCGTCTAGAAAAGTAATTCAGGTAAATAATTACAGTTAACAGAGGTTTTTATATCATTTAAAGTAAGTTTTTGAACGTTCTTTACGGCCAAGGCTTAAGTTGTATTTTAGTTTGTCTATGTAATATAGTATTTATATAGTCTTTCCCCTTTCAAGATAAAAAAAGCTCATTTCCAGCTCTGTATTCCAAAAATACGCAGTCTGCTTCGTTTCCTGCTACAAACAAATATATGAGGACTGAGGTATACCAGGCTGGGAAATAAGGATATTTTTTAAACTAGTCCTTTGGACCAGTGACCCCCTAGTGTCTGAAATAATTTACTGGTCTCCGGACTGGTCCCAGCCTTTGCTCTCCAATAGATTTGCAATTAATAAACTGGTCCCGAGGACCAGTAACCCCCCCTTCTTGAATTAAAAAACTAGTCCAAGCAATTAATAAACTGGTTTTGGACCAGAGGAAGTGTGCTATTTCCCAGCCTGTAGGAGGTATACAGGGTTTCATTATTTGTTAATCTCACCAAAATGCTACTAATTGTGAAGGTGTGTGATATATTTCCTTAAACTAAACCAATGTAGAGGAATTTCCATGTTTACATCAGCACAGATTCTCTCAACGTAACCACGTTGGAAACAGAGGGTTACGTATGAGGTATACTGGGTTTCATTATTTGTTAATGGTTTAGAAATCAACGGTAGTGTTTTCACCCTGTGAAGAATTCAACTTCAAAATATTACAGGAAAGATCACAAAATGTTCAATGTGGTTTCCTACGGCAGTTAAAAGAGTGGTGTATAGGTTACTGGTTAGCGCAGTTCACTCAACATTCTCATTTGAGGACAGGTATACGCGGTTTCATTATTTGTTAATCTCACTAAAATGCTACTAATTGTGAAGGTGTGTGATATAATTCCTTAAAACTAAACCAATGTAGAGGACCAGATTATTCGTTAAAACAATTTTGGTCCTATTGAATCAGTTATACTGTGATGTTACGTTATCATTTTATAAACTATTTGTTACCAACAGTGGATTGTTTAATTCATAAGTAACAGTGGTGCTGGTTAATCCAGGAGGACAGTGTCGTTATATAATTTAATTAGTCAAATAATTTTCATGTTTACATCACAGATTCTCTCAACGTAACCACGTTAGAAACGGAGGGTTACGTTGTTTGCTATTTCCACAGTCCACGTTGCCGTTTGTTTATTGGTTTAAATTGCTATGAATTGTATAGGTATTTGATTTAATTACTGGTATTCAAGCTAAACTATAGAATAACATCATTCATTAACATATTGTATAGATAATCTTTACCACAAACCTAGCACAGGATATGATAAAAATTTAACGCAATGTGTTGGAAATAATAAAAAACTCCTCTAAACATTAGAGTTAAGGTGAATTATTTATTAAAAGTCATTTTATAAGCTTAATGAGCACTGACGACAAGTTAATTTCAACGTAATTAAGTGTAATTAACGTGAAATTAAACCCCGAATGTACATTTTTTTGGATGAAAACTCAGATAACTCTTAAATGATGTCCTTGATTAAGATTGTATCTAACCAAGCCGTTGGTAAAGCCCCATGTTTTCTCTTTCACACTTAAGCTAATTTAAATTATCTCGAAAGCACCTTAATAGGCGCGAAATTCAAAAGTTTAGGGTAAAATAAGAATCGAAAACTCCACTAAAAATTGCAATTAAGGTGAAGTATACATTTAAACTCATTTTATAGCCTAAATGTACACTGCCAAAACACAATCCTACGTTAATTTTAACTCAATTAAATATAATTAACGTGAAATTAAACCAAAATATACATTTTTGGATAAAAGCTCAAATAACTTTTAAATAAACTGTTTAAACTACCCAAAAGTTTAGGGTACCATAATGATGAATATATGGCAAAAATATTAAACTGCACTAAACATTGCAAATAGGGTAAAAAATTCAAATAAATTTTAAGCTTAATCCACTCTCACGAACCACGCTCAAATTAAGATTAAAACATCACAAGTTTTTCGTACAGCCACAGTAGTTTCCTATTTCACTTTCAAATTAATCTAAATGATCATTAAAATACATCAAAAGCGCATACATTAAAATTTTAGGGTAATTGCAATTTAAGTTAATATTTTATTGAAACTTTTATTATAAAATAAATCCACACAAGATAAACAAGATAAGCCGTTAAATTAAACTCAATCAAGTATAATTAACCTAAGAAAACATTAACATGTACAAAAATGGGCCAAGCCTCGCTTCGTGCCCTCTCCGCCCTAAAAAGTTCTGAGATCCCATGTAGAGCCAAGTCTGCCTTTTGTTCTCATTCAATCGCCAATTGAACAATTATGTTATAAATTAAGTCCTTTTCCTAATTAATAACCAATCTTCTTTGACTCTATCATTATTATACATCTTTGTTCGTATCAAAAAGATCGTGACTTGGCAATCGCAAGTAAGTAATATTAAAAGGAAGTCGAAGGGATATTCACTAAATCGTTTATGGTCGAGGGGATATGTACAAGTTTATAAGATGAGTCATGCACAACCCTATGTACAAATTATATGGTGAGTTATGCATAACCCTATTTACAAGTTTATAAGGCGAGTTATGCATAACCTTATGTACACCTGCGCTTGCCAAGTCACGATATTTTTGATACGAACAAAGATGTATAATAATGATAGAGTCAAAGAATATTGGTTATTAATTAGGAAAAGTACTTAATTTATAACATAATTGTTCAATTGGCGATTGAATGAGACCAAAAGGCAGACTTGGCTCTACATGGGATTTCAGAACTTTTACGGCGGAGAGGGCACGAAGCGAGGCTTGGCCCATTTTTGTACATGTTAATGTTTTTCTTAGGATCTCACTTCTTTTTGTAGACCCTCTCGTTATACTTCGGTAGTTATATTAAAACAAGACCCTCTCGTGGTACTTCGTTTGCCAATATAATCGCTAACGTTTGTCCATATTTACGCTGAATTACCCCTTTCGACCCGCAGAGAATATGCAATAAAGATTGTACGCGATATCCTAATAAAAGAATGTAGCATCAGTTACGACACATTTCTATTAAACTACTACTCCTATTAGCTTTAATATATATTTAACTTTCGGTTAACTTTGGACCATTACGTCCTTTCATCAAGAACACACACTATTTCTGTTGAAAAGACGGCAGCGCCATCTAGTTTTAAAATAAAGAACTAAAGAACAATTTTATAAAAAATTCGGGATGTTTTAATTTTTCTGTGCTTTATAAAATAAATGAAAACTAAATCCTGAATTTTAAGTTTCTATCTCCTCTAGAAGTACCTTAGAATTTTGATGATCGGTGAGTGAGTGAGTGAGTGACAAAATAAGGTAAATTTCACCTGCGATATTTCGAAAAGCATATAGGGTAGGAACTTGAAATTTGGAAACAATAGCTAGGATTGACAGTCCTCGCGGCAAGCAAAATTTCAGACTTTCACCTATACCCATCACGAAGTTACAGTGGGCTTAAAAGTGCCACGAGTTGCTTCGAGAAAAGGATGTCAGTGCTCGACTTGGCTGGGAGCACGGCAGTGCTCCCAGAATGTGAAAGATTCGTGTTTTGGGTAAATTCATGGATACCTTATAATTAAACTAACAAATCTTTCACCCAGCCTCCATTTTCCTGTTTAATTCTTACGATTAATTAAATTGTCATTTAAAAGCTTTTTTCCCCATTTTGAAAAGAGAGCCATTGAAAAGGCGTGATATTTAAAAGTTTTGGGGCAAAGTAGTGATTGTTCTGCAAGAGTCAAACAGTCACTCCTCTAAAGTTTGCAGAATTTCTTGTTCAAACTCGTATAATAAACTGAAATAACACTAGTAAAAGAAGATAAGCCGTTAATTTCAACTTAATGATCATATTTAATTAAAATTAATCGAAAACAACAGGTTTTTTTTGGGTAACTATAGATAACCCTTAACTGAAATAACAAAATAAGATTAAACTACGCCAGTTGTTCTTTCAGCCTAAATGTTTTCCTATTTAACACTAAAATTAATTACATTATCACTATAATGCATTAATAGGCTCCAAACACAAAATTTTAGGGTAAGGAATGTGTCAAAATGAAACTTTTCCATTTAAATTTTAATATATCATTAGCATAGTTCGCCAAATCACCAGCAACAATTTAATCTGGCAACATTCAATGTAATAATGTTGCCAATAAAACAAGGGCGTCTAGCCCATAACTAAGCCATATCACTAGCCATCTCTCGCTATCCCTAATTCAATAAATTTTCTTCTACTGAAATACCACCTAGCATACCAGTCAAGTGGGGGGAGCAACAGAAAATTTTAAAGCACAGTCTTACGATAAGTCTTGGAATTTGGGCCTCAAATTACAACCTCTAATCGAATCCGTTTGGTACACATCAACGTCAACGTAAATGTTCAATGTGATTACCATTGTGGTGCAGGCACTCTTCATCTGTCCATGTCTTTCAATTACTTTACAAGCAACGAACTCATGACGCAGGAAGTCCAAGTAAATGCCTTCAGAGATTTTCTTATCAAGAAAAAGGGTCCGATAATTTGGTTTCCAAGAATGCCCTCCCAAAAATGCACGTTATGAAGGTTTAAGGTACCATCCTTAAATAGCCTCGTCAGAGAACAGTACCTTTCTAAAAATAATGGATCGGCTTCAATTAGTTCACGCAAAGGTTTTGCCGTTTTGGGTAATCCTCGTAAACATCATGTTCAATTTTCCCTGGTTTGAATACACTGGCATTTTGCTAAAAGACGAGACTAACTAATTAAATTCGGTCCTAACTGCTACGTAACGACGATTAGTTTTCACTACGGCCTTTTTTCTCGGTTCCTCAGACAACTCGGACCTTCTGCTTCAAAGTCATTCCCAAAGAAACCTTTATGTTTTCTTTATTTTGTTCATAGTTTAAGGTTAGGGGGCCGACCTTTATTACAATGGTTTCTTTTTTCGGTATTTGTGCCTTTTTAACAGGCGTATTGTTAAAATTGTAACACTACAGAAATTGTATTTCAAATGGGACCGGCAATACCGCAACGCTGAGCCGAAAAACTGGATGGTAATTGTTTGGACCTATAGGGTCAGGACATTGGAGGACCAAACATACCGTGGTGTCACGTGTCGAATGTTAAAGCGACCTTCACCACTATACATACTATGACCTGCTGCTCAAGCTGACAATCTTTGAAAACTCAACTTTGAGGAACTTCCGGTCTTTTTAGATATAAAGGGGCTTTCAGTGTCGCTAAGTAGTAGAATTACAGTAGTTGGTCTCGTTTCCTAGCAAAATGCCAACTTATTCTAACCAGGAAAAATTGGGCAGCAAGTTTATTTTGGGTGAAGGTCGCGGTAACATTCAACCATAGAGAATTTTACACATGTGTAAAATTCTCTCTGGTTCAACTAAAGGTAGTGCTTTATGCCGAACGGTCTCCACACCGACATTTGGGTGCGAGGACTTTCGTCATTTCGATAGTGCAAGATCGTGAACGTAGAAGAGACTGTATAGTCTGTAATGAGGATACAGACTTTGACATCGTAGAAAGTTTTGAAGCCAATCTCATGCTTGTAGTAGAGCGGTGGAACAAGAAGTTGCACTAAGCCATTCTACTGTTCGTGCCAGTTTACAAGGGCATTACTACAGGCATAATCATATCCCCCTACATCAAGCCTTAACGGACGAGAAGTACCTAAGACGGCAATACCATTAGTCTTGCCATGCGTCATGAGTTTAGTGGTTGCAAATGTAATGCAAGACACGGACAGTCATCTGGAAGAGTGCCTCAACCACAATGGTAGACACTTCGAATATTTACGTTGAGTTGTTTACTAAACAGTTTAGAGGTTGCAATTTGAGGCCCAGGTTCTAAGACTAATCGTAGGACTGTGCTTTAAAATATTTTGTTGCATTCACGCATATTCTCCTGTATTCTTTGTGTATCTTGCCACTCGTTGTCACTTAAATACAATAAAACATGAATTCTAAACATTTATTTACACCCTGTATAATTTAGCACGACATCACCCGTTGGCAGTATTGGGGGTTGTACATAAAGGAAGCTGTTGGTCTGATCTCGACAACACTGTATATGTATACAGTGTACGAAACAAATATTTTTCTTCCATATTTCAAATACCGTCGTTTTTAAACTTTTCATAAATAAAGTACAACACAATATGCTTATATAGACATCGTCTTCAAGCTCTTCTACTCATGATGCATTTCCTCAAAAATTCTCATTGATATATGTTTAGAGTGTACACAACAAATAAAAAAATTTATTCTACATTTCAAATACTGTCATTTTTGAACTAACTTCATATATAAAGTACAACATTATATGCTTTTCGAAAACTATGTTATTGGATATGAGTTCATATAATTAACTATACTTAAGTACTTCTTTAAGCTATTAGAAATAGATCAACCCCAAATGTATGTCGGTACAAAAAACATGAAATTATTCAAATTTTAATTACATTAAGACTGAAGGGACAGATATTATAAAAAAACGTCTTGGTTTGGACCAAGGCCGAAAAAACAAACGATATGTCTGAGGTTTATCAGTTGACTGAAGTTTCAGATATTGCAATTTCTTTTTAAATTACTTTTATTCCTTTAATCCTTAATCAATATTTAATTCAATCAACTTATTTTTACTGTTAATCGATCTATTCCCTCTAAATTAATTTCAAAAATTACATATCTACGCTTTTTCAAGAATAATTCCATTTTCCGAAAACATTTTATCATGAAATTAATTATTTTGAAGGGATTTCGTGTCGATGATTACTAAGTTGGAAGCACAGTTTTAATTCTTGTTGCCTTGACAAATTTTCAAGTTTGCACCAAAAAAGTTTAAATCTGTTGTAAGTTGCTGGGAAGACTGATGTCAAGAAATTATGATAAAGAATTTATTTTGCTCAAACTAATTTATAAACTTATGTTGTCTACTTAAGACAAAGCAACAACCTCGGTCCTGTCTTGTTTCTTTTAGTAGGTAGCTCTCCTTTTATGCACTGGAAAAATATGATATCGGTGTAAATATAACCAAAGGAAAGGGTAAAGTTTACATAAAAAGAAATACTTCTCAGTTCCGATGACTTGTTATTTCCTGAGGAAATAAAATGGTTGAACACATCATACCTTACCAGAACTGCCATGGACCGATCGTACACAAATTACATAAGGAGAAACTAAAACACTGGGGCGATGCCGCCATTGGGGTCTTCTCCCTCTCGCCTAGAAGCACCGCTAGAGGCAGTGCGAGTTGACTTTCCTCCCGCCTGTAGTGAACTTTGGCACCGTCTGACGATGGCCCTTGGTGCAAGGAAGAATACCCCAATGGTCTCCTCGCCCCTGTGTGTTTTCGGAAATGGTCTCTACGCCTGATAAAATCATTCCGCGTAATACGTAACCGGTGTACAAGCAGGCCCGTAGCCACGGGGGGGCACCAGGGGGCAATGCCCCCTCAAAAATATATCCTGCCCCCTCAAATAAGATTTCGGTTTGCCCCTAAATGCCCCCTCAAAATTTTCCAATGCCTTCTTATCAAACTAACTTTGCCCCTGTAATGAATATTTTCATTTTGATACACAAATATTCAAGCTATTTAGAATGTATATCAACATATTTTAGACTTTATTGTCTTTACTTGTGTATATTCCTGATACACTTGGATTTTTTTACTTGATATATTCCTGATTCATTTGTATGTTTTAAATTCACTTTTGATATGTATCCCTGATACACTGGAATTTTTAGCTTTTTGTGGTTATCCTTGATATATATCGCTGGTTTTGTCATCCAGGACCAAAATATTATGTCGGGGTACAGTGAGGGGTCGGACGTTTTGGAAAAAGTGTTCGGGATTTTGAAATCCAATTTGATTTCTTCGGATTCCGTCGGATTTCGTTTGATTTCAGAATTCGATAAAATCCAATGAATTTCATCGAATTTTGAGATTTTTCCCGTGATTTCGACGGATTTTGCGATTTCTTTGGATTTTGGATTTCGTGAATTTTGTAATGGATTTCACGATTTCTTTACTGTTTTTGTTTCTGATTTTGTGATTTCGCTTCTGATTTCGTGATTTTTATGTTGATTTCGTGATTTCTTTGTTGATTTTTTGTTTTTTTTTCTGATTTTATGATTTCTTTAATGTTTTGTGATTTCGTTGCTGATTTCGGATTTTTTATTTGATTTCGAAATCAGCATTGATTTCGGATTTCTTAAGTTGGATTTCACGGGTAGCGTACGGGAGTTCATGAATGACCGACCCCTCGGGGTACAGACTTACATTTGACGCCTCAACAGCGACTTGCGAAGTTGCGAGGCAAACTTTTCCTGCCCTACTGGCGTATTTTCACTTTAACGACGAGCTATGTCACTTGAAAGAAAGTGAAACTTAACTTGCCTAGCCTACAAAAAGATCTGACTAGAAATTTAGATTTAGAATTGTTTATTAACAATTTATTTATTTTTAAACTTTTTAAAAAAAGTTTGATTTTCAAATGTTAAATGAGTGTCAATAATGAAATACCTGCTTAAATATTTATTGTCTGACATTTTGATATTTATGTTATTCTATAAAAAAAATTCCATTTGCCATGCCCCCTCACAGAAAGATACTGCCCCCTCTGCGTAACTTTTCTGGCTACGGGCCTGTGTACAAGTAACGCCAACAATGTAGTAAGGGGTGATGACGTTCCAAATCTAGATTGAGTTATGGCCAAGAAGCTTTGAAGTTCGGAGAGGGAAACTGCAGTGCAACCTTTCCTTCATAGTCGCGACAAAAAAATGTAACATTTCGATATTCGAAGTTAAATGTATAAATTCGCGTCCCCAATATATGCATCCACTATCAAATATTTACATTTTCCTTTCGAGTTATATCAAAGATCGCTTGCTCTTTTTAGACACTTCGTATAATATTTCAAATATTCAATATTCGTCACCCAACACGTACTCCCTTCAAAATAATTAATTTCATGATAAAATGTTTTCGGAAAATGGAATTATTCTTGAAAAAGCGTAGATATGTAATTTTTGAAATTAATTTAGAGGGAATAGATCGATTAACAGTAAAAATAAGTTGATTGAATTAAATATTGATTAAGGATTAAAGGAATAAAAGTAATTTAAAAAGAAATTGCAATATCTGAACTTCAGTCAACTGATAAACCTCAGACATATCGTTTGTTTTTTCGGCCTTGGTCCAAACCAAGACGTTTTTTTATAATGTATCCTGTCGTTCTCAACGCTGGCAGATTGCTACCAGTTAGTATAGTTTTAGGGTGGTCTGCAAATTTACTAAGGTTTAATCGTTTATTAATTTATTTGCGAAGCTTTTTCTTAGTTTTAAGTTAACCCTCCACTTTTGGTTTTTTCTCAAATTTTCTTTAGTTTTATTTGCTATTACTTTTGGTGGTACCTCGTAATCAGTGTAGGCCAATCACGAGCCTTTCAACCCTTTCTTGAACAAGTTAGTAGTGTGTGACCTTGAGAAGGAATGCTAGGTTTCATGAAGCCCACTCCTAAGTACGCTATTCAACATAGCGTACCTAATTTTTTACGGGTGAAGTTTCGGGTGAGGCCCCAAGAAAAACTCCATTACTCCCTCACTGTAATTTTTTGGAGAAAGGAATGTTCCCTTTTTTGGTCACTTTGAACCATAAAAAATTTTAATTCATTTTCAACATTTAGGTTTCATGATTATTTGTTGATTTTTATAAGGATTAAATTTTACAAATTACGCATTTTACTGCTCAGTTTTAACAGGCGTTGCCCAACATCCCATCCCAAACATTCGCCCACTAACATTTATTCACGAATACCTATTTCGATAAGTTGCAACATTAACCTAATCTTTAAACTAAATGCAACCTTTCGATTGTTTGAAGAATGAAGCAAAATGTCGGTGTTTCTTATTAGTTTACGCTACTTATCGCTGTCAGTTTATCGTTAGTATTGGTCAGTTGTTTCAACACACTAAATCCTAACATGTTGTTTTACATTGATGTTCTTTTATGAGTCACCAACTGTAAAACTTTCTACTCCTTAAAAACTTACCATAAACTCTATGGCTATGAGGCTTTTTTTCTTTTATCTGGCAACCACTAATTTGCAATAATCATCCTATCTTGTACTTAATTCCTACTGTTTTAGACGAAGTCAACATACTGTGATTTATGCAAACTAGCAAGTTTGAGGTTCAAGTAACTTCCAAATGGGTTGGCGTACGACAAAATGTCATAGAACAGTTTCGCCTTATATTGGCCCCAGGAACCCAAATACTTCCGCTCCTACGTCCATTTCAGATACACCCTGTATTTTGTATATCTATGTACCTTAACTTGTGGAGAAAAACGAGTTGGCTTGGAATGTTATTGTGAAATCTTTACTCAGCTACCTAGATTCTTAGAGCCCAGATAGGTGACTCACTGGTTTTTCCAAGCCGAGCCGTTTCCCCTCTCATTTTTTGTATTGTGTTGAACATATTTTGTACACCTATTTTTGAAAGGGAAATTCAGTTCTCGAATAGTCGCGCAACGCGAAGCATCTTATAGCTATAACTATGTATAGGCTATACCTCAGAACTCGCATTTATTTTGATGTTCAATTATTAAAAACAGTTTAATCTAATCAACGTTTCAATGATGAATTCTTTACCCTACCTTATTACTACATTTAAAGCACCTTGAGACAAACAATAGAAACCTTTAGATCTTCAGTACTCAGATTTAACATTTTGGTGCCGAAACCCGGGACATGTATTAGTAATAGTGGTGGACTAACAAACTCTCATTGCGTGAACGGAACTGAACTTTGCTGAACGTGAACGTGAACGTGTCTTTTACGACATCAATATGGATGCCGTAGCTAAATTGAAATCCAAACGGTCGAGTGTGAAATCGGCAACTACGCGTGCAAGAAACCAACTCGAACTTGCGCTACAACAAGCGCCACAGGACTTTGGTACTATTGAAGGTTATGTGAACGTTTTGGAAGCGAAACATGCGCTCTTAACTGAGATCGACGAAGAACTCGAGACGCTATACGAAGATACTACGGAACTAGAGAGAGACTATCAAGTATCGCAAGAGTACCTTGATGACCTCACAGTCATGATATCAAGAGGAAAAGCCGCCATGGTTCAAGCGGCCCGTCTTTTCCACCAAAATCAAGTTAACCAACCCTACACTGAAGCGGACGACGATACAAACTCTGATCATGGAGCTGCGCGCGGAAGGTCCGACAGAACTACTACTACGGTCAAACTTCCTAAACTAGAGATTAGAAAATTCAGTGGAGCGATCAGCGACTGGCAAGGTTTTTGGTCACACTTTAAAGGCGCTATTCATCACAATGAGAGGATCAGCCAAACAGATAAGTTCAATTATTTACTATCTTATCTGGAAGGACCGGCTTACAGAGCTGTACAAGGTTTAGCCTTAACCTCAGAGAACTATGAGGCCGCAATTAACACGTTAAAAGACAGGTTCGGACGAACCACTTTAATCATAAGCGAACATATGAACAATCTTCTAAACCTGCCGGCAGTCAAAAAAGCGAATGATGTTCAAAGCCTCAGAAAGCTGTACGATTCGTGTACAGTTCAAGTTAGAAGTTTGCAATCACTCGGAGTAGTCGATAGCTCGTACGGCAGTTTATTATGTCCTATAATTACTCAGCGACTGCCTGAAGAAATTACCCTCGCCTTTAGTCGAGCTCATGCGGAAGAACAGTTCAAGATTGAAGCATTAATGTCATTTCTACACCTAGAAATAGCAAGTAGAGAGCGCGCTTCGGTTTTATCCAAACCTACCGAGCAAGAGAAGAAACTGTCTCATCCTGAACAAACAGTCTCTCACCGCCAATCAAAATCAGGGAGTAGACAATTAGAAAAACCGACAAGTGGCTCCTCCTTGACTGTTGCGACTGAAGCCAGACCTTGTCTATTCTGTGATGTCAACGATCATAGCACTACGAAATGTAACAAATTGTCACTGGACGAGAAAAAGGCAGTCCTAATCAGGAAGAAACGTTGTTTTCGCTGCTTACGAGAACGTCACCAGGCGAAAGATTGTAGGACGAGGTTTCGCAACTGTAAAAGATATCACAGAGCCCATCATGTGACACTTTGTGATCAAGCACCTATGGGGGATGTAGATTCCAAGGCTCCTATGAGCTCTGATACTCAGTCAAGCGCTGACGATGTAAACCAAGCTACACAGATGACGACAGGAATCCATAAAAACAAGGGAGCTATCCTTCTTCAAACCGCTTTAG
The DNA here is from genome assembly GCA_019434445.1 of Phalangium opilio. Taxonomy (NCBI): domain Eukaryota; kingdom Metazoa; phylum Arthropoda; class Arachnida; order Opiliones; family Phalangiidae; genus Phalangium; species Phalangium opilio. The sequence goes on from JAEQBA010000742.1 coordinate 107,587, forward strand.
TTGAAGCCAAAAATCCAGTCGGAACTCGCACTAAACACGTACGTTGCCTCCTAGATAGCGGAAGCCAAGTAACGTATGTGAAAGAAGGTCTTGCCAAGGAATTGGGCCTAGAAATCATAGGCGAAGAAATTCTTGAAACATCTAGTTTCGGAAGTACTAAGCCCGTAAGAGCAACAAGAAAGAAAGTAAAATTGCGTCTAGGAAGTCGCCACGACCCGAAGAAGCACGTAATCATAGAAGCTTATGAAACACCGGAAATATGTGGTTCATGTTTCTCAATTCCAAGCGAAGAAGTCGTTCATGAAATGCAAAGCAGAGGTTATCCTATGGCCGACTCTACTACCCCAGTCACGTCAGGAAATCGCGCTCCACAAATGGTTGATGTATTAATCGGAGCAGACTTTCTTTGGGCAGTAAGCAGCGGTAAAAGCGAGCAAATCGGTCATAAATTGACGGCATTCGAAACAATCTTTGGCTGGACACTTCTCGGTCCTGCAGCGGTTTCTTCTCACTCTTTGGGAATCAACACGGTCGCAATTATGTGCGTCTCAACGCATGAACCCCAAGAAGACGTCCTTCTAACGGAGCTTCGCAAATTCTGGGAAACTGAGTCATACGCGATAGACGACGACGACTCCCTAACTGCAAAAGAGCAATTACAGCGATTTGAAGATACCACAATTCATGAAAATGGTCGTTATAAGGTCCGCTTGCCATGGAAAACTATTGACTTCGATTTGGAGGATAATTACGCCGTTGCTGTCAAACGTACGTCAAGTTTGGTAAACAAGCTCAAAAAAGACCCACAACGCTTCCTGGAGTATAATTCTATTTTCAAGAGCCAGCTGGACAATGGAGTAATTGAAAAGGTCGATCCGGAAAACACACAAGGGGCTCGCGTATACTACATGCCTCACCGTTGTGTCATTCGCGAAAGTAGCTCGACGACACCGATCAGAGTCGTTCATGATGCGTCTTCTCATGCTGCAAATGTCCCATCTCTTAACGACTGCTTAGAAACGGGACCAAAGCTCAACCCTGAACTTTTTGACGTGTTACTTCGTTTCCGCGAAACGAAAATAGCCTTTTCTGCAGACGTCTCGAAAGCTTTCCTGCAAATACTCATTCACGAAGAGGATCGAGATGCCTTGAGGTTCTTGTGGGTAGACATAGATAACCCTCATGACAGTTGCCGCTTTAAAATTTATCGAATGACAAGGGTACCATTTGGAGCTACTAGCAGTCCTTACCTTTTGGCCGCTACTCTTCATCTTCACATGAAGAAACATGAACTTAGTCACCCTGAAGTCATTAAAGTTCTTCGGAAATCAATGTACGTAGATGACTTAATTTGTGGCGAACAATCTGTCCACGACGCACTAAAGTTAGCAAAGGTCGCCGATGAAATACTAAAGGAGGCTGGAATGCATTTGACAAAATGGACTAGTAATGCTCTTGACTTAAGAAACGCCATGAATCAATCATCGATGCCTATTGACAGTCAAGTACGCCTAGGCCCCGCAAATGTCCTGGGCTTGCGTTGGGATACCGCTAGCGACACCTTAGCCTTCGATTTAACAGATCTTTTCCGATTCATACAAAACCGAGGCTACACAAAAAGATGGGTCTTAAAAGCCGTGGCCAAAGTATTTGACCCTTTGGGGTTCATATCTCCTTTCACGGTCAGAGCGAAGATGTTGTTTCAATTAATCTGGAAACAGACAAATCACCATTCACTGGACTGGGACGACGAACTCCCTAAAGACATGAGAGCCGCCTTCGAAACATGGTGCTGCAAACTCGCAGACCTCAAGTCGCTTCGCGTATCACGTTATTATTTCAAGGACGTTGAAGAACAAAACAATGAAAAGCTGGAACTTCACATGTTTTGTGATGCTAGCCTGCAGGCGTATGCTGCCGTTGCGTACCTTAAATTTCAAGATCAATATGGGACCGTTGGATCGATCTTAGTCACCTCAAAAACACGAATTGCCCCCATCAAGAAAGTCACGATTCCACGGCTGGAATTAATGGGAGCCGTGCTAGCCGCGAAATTAGCTAATCACCTTATGGCACAATTTGAAACAAAGCCAGTGAAGGTTTGCCTATGGACCGATTCACGCATAGTCTTGGGTTTGATAAGGGGGTCATCATCAAGATGGAAACCTTTCATCGCAAATCGAGTGAGAGCTATTCACACCTTATCTGATCCATCTGATTGGCACCATTGCGACACTACCGAAAATCCAGCGGATCTTCCCACTCGAGGCTGTACGGTAGACAAATTAATGAAGAATTCCCTTTGGTGGCGTGGACCCGACTGGCTCTCGCAGTATAAAGATGAAAATGATGACAATTCAGCTCCAAACCCAAGCGAAGACGAGTATCTGCATGTAGTTAATCATGAACTCCGATCTAAAGCCACGATGCTAAACGTTACTACTGCTCAGGAAGAACCTGTCATTAACGTCAACCTGTATAGTAGCCTGAAAAAACTACTTCGAATCACCGCATGGGTCTTCCGCTTTTGCAACAACGCAAAAAAGAACACTAATCTAAAACAGGAAGAACTGACTGCTGAAGAAATCGACAACGCCGAAAGGTATTGGATTCGAACCACGCAACACGAACAGTTTCCAGAGGAAGCAAGACGACTCGAAGAGAAAAGGAGTATTCCAAGCAATTCTAGAATACTAACTCTTCACCCAACCTTAGATAATGAAGGTCTTATCTGCGTTGGCAGTCGCCTACGAGGACACGAACTCTCGTATCAAGAAAGACACCCATGGATATTAGCTCCAAACCATCCTCTGGTCGCGCTCATTATAGTGGACGCCCATGAAAAACTACTTCACGCAGGAGTCACCATGACAACAACGGCTCTACGAAGTAAAATTTGGCTAATAAAGTCACGCGATTACATAAAATCAGTTTCTAAGAACTGCGTGGTCTGCAAATACTTTCGAGTCACAAAATCAGATGCAGTCATGGCGCCCCTTCCGGAATTTCGGACCAGTCGCACACCCCCTTTTGAATCTTGCGGCGTCGATTTCGCAGGGCCACTCCACGCACGCGATGGAAGCAAATGTTATGTCGCCCTCTTTACGTGTGCCGTAACACGGGCAGTTCACCTTGAACTCGTGTCCAATCTATCAGTGGACAATTTTCTCCTAGCGTTCCGCCGATTTGTATCACGGAGGGGTTTGGTCAAAAGAGTTTTTTCGGACAACGCGAAAACTTACAAACGAGCTGATTTGGATCTAAAAGAAGTTTGGACAACAATTGACAGTCCTGAAGTTGCCCGATATTTCGCCAATGCCCGCATTTCATGGAATTACATCGCCGATCGTGCAGCATGGTGGGGCGGGTTTTGGGAGAGGTTGGTGGCATCCGTAAAATACGCCTTACGACGAGTCCTTGGAAAAGCAAGACTCTCTTACGAGGAACTTGAAACGACACTAGCTGAGACCGAGGCTTGCATCAATTCTCGTCCACTCACATTTGTTTCAGAAGATGCCAGCGAACCCGCGCCACTGACTCCGGCACACTTCTTAGTTGGGGACCGGCACACAAGTCTTCCATCCAGCAAGTTTCCTAAAGACCCTGGAGCGTCAAGACGAGATCTTGTCCGCAGACTCAAATATCGCCAGACCATAATTGAAGGGGTATGGAAGAGATGGAAACAAGAGTACATGCTTGCACTTCGCTCAGCACATCATCGAACAACAAACCAGACAACTAAGCCACTCAAAGTCGGTGACGTAGTCCTGATAGGAGAGGAGAGGATGCCAAGATCCACATGGAAGATTGGAATCGTTGATGAAACATTTCTCGGACGAGACGGTCTCATCCGTAGTTGCATGATCCGCCTACCGAATGGCACAAGAGTAAGGAGACCAATCCAATTACTCTACGATTTAGAGATCACACAAGATGATTGAACCGGAAGGTTCAATCCGGGGGGGAGTGTGTCAAAACACTCATTTCAGATTACTTTAAAAATGGGATTTTGGATTTAAAAATGGATTTCGGGTTAAAAAATGGAACTTTACGTATATTTCTTATATCCATGTTACATTTATATTTTGTATATCTATGTACCTTAACTTGTGGAGAAAAACGAGTTGGCTTGGAATGTTATTGTGAAATCTTTACTCCGCTACCTAGATTCTTAGAGCCCAGATAGGTGACTCACTGGTTTTTCCAAGCCGAGCCGTTTCCCCTCTCATTTTTTGTATTGTGTTGAACATATTTTGTACACCTGTTTTTGAAAAGGAAATTCAGTTCTCGAATAGTCGCGCAACGCGAAGCATCTTATAGCTATAACTATGTATAGGCTATACCTCAGAACTCGCATTTATTTTGATGTTCAATTATTAAAAACAGTTTAATCTAATCAATGTTTCAATGATGAATTCTTTACCCTACCTTATTACTACATTTAAAGCACCTTGAGACAAACAATAGAAACCTTTAGATCTTCAGTACTCAGATTTAACAACCTGCCACCGCATCGCCAGCGCCCATTTCGCCTGCCACCGTATCGCCAACATATTCTTCACCCGCCACCGCATCGCCAACACCCATTTCGCCTACCACCGGATAGCCAGCACCCACTTCGCCAGTCATGGGACCGCCAGCATCCATTTCGCCTGCTACCTTATTACCAGCATCCATTTCGTCTGCCACCGTATCGTCAGAATCCATTTCGCCTGCCACCGGATCGCCAGAATCCATTTCGCCTGCCACCGGATCGCCAGCACCCATTTAGCCTGCCACTGGATCGCCAGCATCCATTTTGCCTGCTACCTTATCACCAGCACCCATTTCGCCTGCCACTGGATCGCCAGCACCCATTTCACCTGCCACTGGATCGCCAGCACCCATTTCACCTGCCACTGGATCGCCAGCATCCATTTCGCCTGCCACCGAATAGCCAACACCCATTTCGCCTGCTATCGGACCGCCAGCACCTTCTTTGCCTGCCACCGGACCACCAGTACCCATTTTGCCTGCCACAGCATCGACAACATCCATTTCACCTGCCACCGGACCACCAGTACCCATTTTGCCTGCCACAGCATCGACAACATCCATTTCGCCTACCACCGGATAGCCAGCACCCACTTCGCCAGTCATGGGACCGCCAGCATCCATTTCGCCTGCTACCTTATTACCAGCATCCATTTCGTCTGCCACCGTATCGTCAGAATCCATTTCGCCTGCCACCGGATCGCCAGAATCCATTTCGCCTGCCACCGGATCGCCAGCACCCATTTAGCCTGCCACTGGATCGCCAGCATCCATTTTGCCTGCTACCTTATCACGAGCACCCATTTCGCCTGCCACTGGATCGCCAGCACCCATTTCGCCTGCCACTGGATCGCCAGCACCCATTTCACCTGCCACTGGATCGCCAGCATCCATTTCGCCTGCCACCGAATAGCCAACACCCATTTCGCCTGCTATCGGACCGCCAGCACCTTCTTTGCCTGCCACCGGACCACCAGTACCCATTTTGCCTGCCACAGCATCGACAACATCCATTTCACCTGCCACCGGATCGCCAGCACCCACTTCGCCTGCCACCGGATCGTCAGAATCCATTTCGCCTGCCACCGGATCGCCAGCATCCATTTCGCCTGCCACCGGATCGCCAGCACCCACTCCGCCTGCCACCGGATAGCCAGCACCCACTTCACCTGCCACCGGATCGCCAGCACCCACCCCGCCTGCCAGCGGATCGCCAGCATCCATTTCGCCTGCTACATTATCACCAGCATCCATTTCGCCTGCCACCGGACCGCCAGCGCCCATTTCGCCTACCACCGCATGGCCAGCACCCACTTCGCCAGTCATGGGACCGCCAGTACCCATTTTGTCTGCCACCGCATCGCCATCACCCATTTCGCCTGCCACCGGATCGCCAGCATCCATTTCGCCTGCTACATTATCACCAGCATCCATTTCGCCTGCCACCGGATCGCCAGCACCCATTTCACCTGCCACCGCATCGCCAGCGCCCATTTCACCTGCCACCGCATCGCCAGCGCCCATTTCGCCTGCCACCGCATCGCCAGCGCCCATTTCGCCTGCCACCGTATCGCCAACATCTTCTTCACCCGCCACCGCATCGCCAACACCCATTTCGCCTACCACCGGATAGCCAGCATCACTTCGCCAGTCATGGGACCGCCAGCATCCATTTCGCCAGTCATGGGACCGCCAGCATCCATTTCGCCAGTCATGGGACCGCCAGCATCCATTTCGCCAGTCATGGGACCGCCAGCATCCATTTCGCCTGCTACCTTATCACCAGCATCCATTTCGTCTGCCACCGTATCGTCAGAATCCATTTCGCCTTCCACCGGATCGCCAGCATCCATTTCGCCTGCTACATTATCACCAGCATCCATTTCGCCTGCCACCGGATCGCCAGCACCCATTTCACCTGCCACCGCATCGCCAGCGCCCATTTCGCCTGCCACCGTATCGCCAACATCTTCTTCACCCGCCACCGCATCGCCAACACCCATTTCGCCTACCACCGGATAGCCAGCACCCACTTCGCCAGTCATGGGACCGCCAGTACCCATTTTGTCTGCCACCGCATTGCCATCACCCATTTCGCCTGCCACCGGATCGCCAGTACCCATACTGTTTCGTAAGATTATCTTAGTCAAAGGGGAGTATTAGCATGAGTTAATCATATACTAGCTCCCTATAAGTTACTCAGCCACACTGGCCTAATGTATCCAGCGTTTTCTTCCCGCCAAAAAAGTGTTACCTATATGCGACCTACAGTGAGAGAAAATAACACTTCTCCCGGGCTTACGTATTTCCGGTAAAAAACCGGAATAGGGGATCATCCAATGAAACGTATTTAGTATAAGCAGACAACGTTTTAGAAATGTGATTGTTTGCGGACGGTTCACAGTCGTATTTTATCTTAGAAGTTATTTTAATGGGTTAGGGTTGGCGCAATAGGAAGTTTTATTTTTTTCGCATTAAAATGGCAGAATTTTGGATATTTTTTGACAAAGCCCAAATGATAGAAACTCATTTAAATTCAGACTCCAGAGCGTTGCCTACGGAATAAAATTTTTTATTCAGAGGCAGGAACTATTTATGGTGAGAGAACCAAACTTTATCAAAAAATAAGAGCTAAACAACACCTTAATAGTCATCTCGAAAACCTTACTAAACTTTTTTATAGTGCGTCTAAAGAACTAATAGAAAAACTTAAAGAAAGGCCCATTTTTAACCAAATGGAAACCAAAATTATTTTTCAATAAGCAAAAGAATGAATGTGTCGCAAAGAAGTCAAACCTCCAAAACCGTTAATACATTAATTTCAAAGCCCTAAGAGAGGGCGCCGTCTACTATCACTTTCACCCGCCTCCCCTCCTCTCGACTACTATTCGGAAGAAAATGCTGGATACATTAGGCCAGTGTGACTGAGTAACTTATAGGGAGCTAGTATATGATTCACTCATGGTATTAGACATAACGTTTTTTATTAGACATGACATTTTTTGTGGACTAGAGATAAGCTACGAAATTCGACGCTTGACCCTGGTACGCAACGCCCCCTTTGTTTACTTGACGTTTCCCATTTGGGGTGTAAAGTTAGTTGCTCCTGATTTCTGGTGTTTGCCGGTTAGGCTATGGTTTGACTTAGCTGGTTTGTTATTTACTTTGTACTAATGTTATACTTTAATATTATAAATTAACTTGGAATAAATAAAACGCATTCATTAACAACGATACTAGACTAGATTATTCCAATATCGACAACACCCATTTCGCCTGCCACCGGATCGCCAGCACCCATTTCGCCCGCCACCACATCGCCAACACCCATTTTGCCTGCCACCGGATCGCCTGCACCGTCTCTGCCTGCCACCGGATCGCCTGCACCGTCTCTGCCTGCCACCGGATCGCCAGTACCCATTTTGCCTGCCACCGGATCGCCAACACCCTCTTGCCTGCCACCGGATCGCCAACACCCTCTTGCCTGCCAACGGATCGCCAACACCCTCTTGCCTGCCAACGGATCGCCAACACCCTCTTGCCTGCCACCGGATCGCCAGTACCCATTTCGCCTTCCACCGCATCGCCAGCACCCATTTCACCTGCCAACGGACCGCCAGCATTCATTTCGTCTGCCACCGGATCGCCAGACAAACTTGTTTTACGTCCATCCTAAGTCGGAAAATTGCCTTTAACTCATATCATAGCGCTAAAGTATTTCCTTTCGCAATTCTTTCACATTACGAGCTCCAACGTGGTAGCGGATCTTGCCTTAATCGCTTTCTATCCACGCTTGTTTTTCGTGTACCCGGTGTTAACTCACAAACACACATACACACGTTCAGACAAGTACCTCTACGTGACGTCATCGTTACAGCAAAAATGAGAATATAATAACAATATTATAACCAAGTGAAGATATGCATGTGCAAAGTTTTATTTTATACTTGGCTGTAAAAGGGGTCTCAGAACATTATACCGTATAGCATTTTCAAACCAAATTTTGTCATATTTTATATTTTATTATTTTAGTACGGATAACCAGTTTAGAAGTTTATCTAAATGAAAATTATGATACTCTTTACGCTTCTTTAATTCTAACTCTTAAAATATCAATTTACAACTAAGCGACTGCAAGACGCTGTCTGTACTACATGTTGTGTTGTTAAAATATTGACTACTTTGCCTAAAGCCATGACCATAAAACTACCACTCTTCATTCTCTCTTTTTTCATTTTACTCTTTAAGCTTTAGTTGAAGATATATCTTTTTAAGTTTCATATATTTATTTTTTCACAACCATTATTCACTAGAAGTAACAAAGGTCGAGGACCGGCCGGGGACTCGGGAAAATGGACCGAATTGACCCCTCTCTCGGCGGCCTCGATTTTACCTGGAGAACAAATAGTCATCTATTTTCCCAAGAAGAAAAATATATAGTTAAACAACATTACCAAAATTTAATCATTCTTTACGATGTCACCGCCGAGAAAGGTCAAGAAAACATCGGGTAAAAAAAAATTTAAACGCTAGAAAAAATCAATTTAATAGCCCCTTTGGGGCAATTAAAAAACCTCAAAGACTGGCTATATTAAAAATTGTAATCGAAAAATTATTGATTCAATCAGCGAGTGTTGTCACAACGCCTAACAAGGAGCCGTCAATATGAAACCAGACGTATATAATTAATTGTGTAAGCATAAGAAACATATTCGTAAAATTCCTTGCAAAAATACTCATTGGAAAGCCAAAAGGACGAATATTATGTAAACAAACACGAAGTTGTTTCTTTAGCAAATTTTTTGGGAAAGGAAAGCGGTGGCCCACTGGGAAGCGACGAATAGGTGACGTCATAGGCATAATTTGGGTCACCTCGCGAGATGTTCATTTGGACGCCATTGCTACTTTGAAAACTGAAAGTCAAGACCTTTGGAGTTTATGCTTTTATTTCTTAAAATGTATAGTCTAGAAAACTTTGTAGAAGAAGTTCGGCTTCATCGATATTTGTACGACAAAACGGATCGTTTCTATAAAGACAATAAATTAAAGGAAAATCGGTGGGTTTCCGTCGGAGCGATTTTCAACATGAAAGGTAAGCCTTGGTCTCCGCAGATAATATAATAGGGTCTTGGCACTAAGGGGTAAAAAGGGGGTTAGCATGGAGGAACGTAATCGAAATAACACCGCCACCTAGGTACGACTTTGATTTGTTTACTATGCCGCTATTATGGCAGTGTTTCATAGTAATTTTAGCATAGGAGAGGTATGGATAAGGATAAAATAAAACCGTCAGGAAAGTTTTCCAGTAAGAATTATTTTGATTTGTTAACTCCCGATATAAAAAACCTTATTTAGATAAAATTGCCCATATTAATGGGTTAGATCGATATAAGTTATAAAATAATAGATGTGTGTGTTGTCGAGAATAGCCAAGGGCCAACTACCAATTTTGAACATCTTCCACCAATCTCATATCCAGATATTTATAATTATTTATTTTCTGGTGTTTCGCCATTCACTTTTGTTCAATTAAATAATTATAAATCTCGACGCGTATAACCAATTTGTTTGCGGATTTCTACAAGTTGCTATCAAGAAAGTAGACATCGGAGAATGTTCTTGTCAAATGTAGGGTAAGTTTGCATCTTAAGAGTTATTATATGATTTACAATGCTATTTCTGTTAAAGGTTTTACATTCTCAAAGATTACGAGACACACCATTAAGAAGAAGGATTATTTCTAATAAGGATGGAACTATTCTATCACGTGCATGGCTGGGCTCGATGAATGCTGTACTTATGTTGCCGCTCTCCCATACTACATAGAATACGATGTCCGGTACAGAAAAGTTGTTACTGTAACTGGTAAGAAGGCTTATTTGAAGGTTCCAAACTTGAAGGACGTTCCGTATGCTCCAGTTTTGGTATTAAATTTGGGATCATTATTATTTACCCGATTAAAAAATTATTTTATTACCTATTATTTTTACCCGATAGCGATTGAAAAAATTGCCGATTCAAAGTTCCCGATAAAAAACGAATTAAAAAATTATTCGACCGATTATTTTTGCCAAAATTTTCTTCAAAGTTAAAATCTGTTAGTCGAGGATTTTTGGTGAAACAAATTACTTCGCAATGGACTGTCATTCCGAATCCATACCATCAAGTGATGATGACGTTGAACCAAGTGCAAAGCGGCTTAGAACTACTCTCAACTGGGAAACTATTGGCTCATTTAAAACTAAAAGTGAGGCTCATTTGTATGTTAAATCATTCAAGTCCTTCAACTACAACACGAAAGGAAAATCAGCCAATGATACTAAGCTGCTATACCTTTGCAACGTCAATGACAGATGTCCAGCTCGGTGTAGAATACGGTTACCAAAAGATTCTGACGAGGTAATGTTTTACATTGTTTTCGGTAGAAAGATAGGTTATTTAATTTATTTACTTAGGTTTTTGTTGACAAGACATCCAGTTTGCACAATCATGAACCAAAGATATATGGTATTCAAAGCCCAGTGAAAAATGCAATACGAAGCTTAGTTGACTTGGGAATTCGCAAACCAAACCTAATTCTTAAAAACTTGGAAAAGGCCGGTCATTCGCTACCTAGTAAAATGCAACTAAATAACTTTCTGCAACTTGCTAAAACATGTAACGAGTTTTCAACTGCTAAAATTAGATTTCTTAAAAAATGGGAACCAATATTAGTAGCTCAACCATTTCTTGAATATTTTAAACGGGAATATTTAGAGACTTACACTGGGTGGTATGAGGGAGTAGCTCAAGGTTACCCTTCTACAAATAATGGTCTTGAATCGACCAACAATGTGATAAAAAATGAAGCAACTCTTAGAGAACGTTTATCATTACCCAAGTTTTTCGAAAAAACTTTTGAAATACTTAATTCGTGGTCCAAAGAAAGAGACATTACGCGTCCGAATTCAAAATCGTTTGCTCAAGAACCTGAATTTGATTTGTCACTAATGACAAAGTCATTTGAATTCACTCAATCACCACAAGCCTTGTCAATGAAATGTAGAAAAATTAATGACACCTCCTCGTACTGGTTTATTCTTCCTTCTGGTAAAGAAAAATCTAAGTTAAAAGATACAGAGATTAATGGTTTCATCAATATGTCCAAAAACCAAAGCTACAAAACATTCGACTCCTACAAACAGTTTCAATCAAGAATGTGGCAGGTGACAATATCCGTTGACATTTCCCTTAAATCAGTTTTATGGAACCAATCAACTTGTACATGCCCACCGGCCATGAAGAAATACATTTGTCACCACATTCTGGGTTTGGCTGTAATTTTGAAACTCTTTGCATTACCCCCAGAATCCAAAAATTTACCAATTGGTTCTAAAAGAAAACGAGGTCGCCCGGCCAAATCTACAAAAGCTTTAATTATTGACTAAAAACACTTGTTCATGTTTTAATAGTGTAATCGGGAAAATAAATATTTTTCTATCAAAAGTAGTTAATTTCTAATCGGTACCTATTAATTTTCGATTATCGGTAATTATTTATCGCATATAAATAATTTTTTAATCGGTACTTTAAATACAACCCTTAAATTTGATTTCTGCGAAAGTAAAGCAAAGCAAAAATTATTAGATAAGGTTTTGGATTGTGGTGATGGTGCATCAAATTTAAATGTTCTAGTACGACCAAAAACAAAGATTAAAAAGCAAAAACAAATCCTACAAATGGCATTAGAAGAATTTAATGGTAAAAACAGTAGACTTTTTGAAATGGACCCCAAAGCGGCAATATTTCGTACAATTCCCGGATATTATGAACAATTTAAGCCCATGTGCCTAGATGACAAGTAACCATTTTTTCTTCCCGCTCTTTACTCTGAGGAAACTGCAGCTCTCACCTTCAATGAACTTTTGACTGCTTGTAAGAAGGTAAAAATTAATTTGACTGACAACTAAATTTTACGAGTTGAAAGAGAATCTAAACTGCAATCTAAAAGCTGACTTTGGCAGCGGGTACAAGCCGGAAGGATTACAGCATCCAATTTTAAAAGAGCATGACATACCAATCCATCGCAACCATCCTTATCCTTAATATGAGCTATTTGTTATCCAGACACCCGTGGTTTCACAACAGAAGCGACCAGGTGGTGTTTATCAAATGAAGGACCAGTTAAAAAACTATTTACAAAGGTTAAAAGACAAACATGTAAATTTAATTGTGCGAGAGTCAGGTTTGATTTTAACCAAGGAGTATTCGTTTATAGGGGGCATCTCCTGATGTTATTATTTCGTGTGATTGTTGCGTTAACGGAGTACTAGAAATAAAATGTACATTCAGCATGAAAAATCAATCTTTCAAAGCAAAGTCCCCGAACTCGTGTTTGATGGTAACAGATTCTGGCTATGAATTGAAAAAAAACTCCTCTTACTATCAAGTGCAAGCACAAATATTTATTTCCATTGTCGTCTATGCAGATTTTGTTGTGTGGACTGAAGTGCATTGCCACGCTCAAAGGATTTTACCCAATAAAGATTCTTGGGACATAAACATTACCAAAATAAAAAACTAGAAACCTTTTTTTAACAGTGCAATATTGCCCAACCTTCTTTGAAAACTCTTCTCCCTAATAGAGAATAAAAGGTAAAAACCGTATCAACAAAACTAATTCCTGTCAAAACCCGATGCCAAATAGCTACGCCAACTAGCCTGAATATTATTCTCAGTCCTCTCAACGCAGCTACGCCTACTTGCCTGAATATTTAAAGTTGTTCCAAAACCAATTCAGTAATACCATTTAGTCAATACTTTCGATCTCCTTTAAGTGCAATAATGCCAAATATCCTAAGCCCAAGCAAAATTAGCTTTAATCAAAACTGTGATAGTACTACTAGAAGCAACAACGAAAAATGGTGTTATTGTAGGGGCGAAGATGATAGGTCCAAGATGAAGAAAACTGCAAAATTTAATATTTTCACCTGAATTGCTTGAAAAAAGCTACACCTCCAAAGCAAGGAATGGTATTGCCCAAATGGTTCAGTGGATCGTAAACCGCCAAAAAATGTAAAAGTAGTATATAAAGTTTTATAATGTATCGTTTTATCAACAGTAAATAGAAAAGAGTCTATTTCCTTCGCTCGGTGTTAAAGGGGAATAGGAAAGCCGTATATTTCTTTAAACCCCCCTCCTGGAATGACAAAATCATCATTTTTTTTACTTCTTCCGCGAGAAGAAATAATCCCGCGCCAATTTTTGGGCGGGAGGCAATAGCAACGTTTAGTCAATAAGCTTGTGGTAAAATACGTCTGCTGCTTCATCACAGATTGAAACGTGCTAAGCCTTTGAGGGCTACATTATCGTTTTCCAATTTGGAAATATTCAAATTCGAGGGGGTTGTGTTTTGAACTTCAAAAATTCAATTATTGTATCTGTAATTTGTTATATACATAATTTACCAATTATAATTGTGGATTAGATGCTTAAGTGTATCAGTTATAAATATGGATGTAGATGCTGTAATATTTCAAGAAAACCACAAAACGTATATAAAATCAACAACGATAGTTTATTTCATTTAAATTTAGAAGAGCTAAAATTACAACGCGTCAATTAGAAAACCCAAACTAATACTGCCGTTCTTATCTTTTCAGTCATTTGACTAGAATTCGGTTATCAAAATAATGTTTTTTACAGCTTGACCAATTTTTCCCTACAGATTAAAATTTTGAACATCCATTTTTTACACTCCCCGCCGATGGAAAAACCTTGAGTCCATCTTCTAAATTTCGAGCGGACAGATCAAGTTGACTGGTCTTTTAAGTATGACTTTAGATGGCAGGCGAATGGAACATGATCTTTTTTTTTCATCTCGACCTCTGAAGACTTCCTCGACTCGAACCAACCTCCTTATATGACGAGGCACATTGTCGTCTTGGAGTAACGCCAGCTCACCTGGCTGAATGTAGTGTGATGAAGTTCTTCTGGATATCTCATGAGCAGATCTCAGTTCGAGAATATATTCTTTTCGCCATCTTGTCCAGAACTTTATAATTAGTTTTTCTTGAAACTTCCATCTACGCCTTAGTTCATCTCTCGTATCGGAAAAATTGATGTTTTCTTGAGTGGCTGGTGGTAATGACAACACCTGTCGTCCAATGAGAAAGTGCGCCAGGGTTAAAGGTTCTTCATTAGATTCGTCGTTAACATATGTTATTGGGCGGGAATTCAATACTGCTTCCACTTCCGTCAATACAGTGGTAATTTCTTCAAAGTCGAGGAAGGCCTGACCAAGTATTCTTTTAAGGCAGGACTTGATAGATTGGACTAATCGTTCATTAAACCCGCCCAACCAGGCGGCTCGCTCTACGATATACTTCCACACGACTCCCTAATGACCAAAGAAATCCTTCACTTTGTCAACAGAAATTCTCTTCCAAAGTAATTTCAATTCCCGATCCGCTCTTTGAAAGGATTTTGCGTTGTCACTATAAGCAACCTTGACTAGGCCTCGTCTGGAGATAAATCGTCGAAATGATTCTAGAAATGACTTGGCTGACATATCCGAAACTAAATCCAAGTGAAGTGCCCGTGTAACACCACAAGAGAGGATTTTCTTCTTTCGTTCTGGTCTTTAGTATAAATTGGTCCCACGAAGTCGAGACCCGTCACTTCAAAGGGTTTCGCCTGATTTACTCTCTCGGATGGAAGTGGAGCTGTGTCCTCGATGACAGGTTTTACTCGTAATCTTTTACAAATAAGACACTTATTGATGCGATTCTGCATTTGTTGTCTACTCTTTAAAATCCAGAATCTCTCTCTGACTTGGGTTAAGGTTGACGTTATTCCTGAATGCATAACTTTCTAAGTAACGTAACATTCAGATATTGGTGGCCAACTATAGTTAGTGATGTCCAGGACTATTGTAGAGGATGTACCTTATGCCAACAATTTAAGGCTTGGAATAGGAAAAGCCAGGGCTAATGCAACTCTCTGAGATAAGAAGCCCTTGGGACCAAATTAGTGTCGATATAAGTATACAGTTAATCGCTGGTGGAGCGCAGTCGCATAATACTGCGCTCCGTGATTAAAAATGGTAGAACAGTGCGCGGTGTGCGACTCAGATTTAACAAACCCTAAAGATATAGTCCAATGTAAAGGTGAATGTGAGAGTTATTTTCATACTGCTTGTACTTCGATAAAAACTATTGAGAGTCTTCGAAAGCTCGGAAACAAGCGAAATACCTGGAAATTTGAAAGCTGCAAGAAATTAATGAGCGTCTAACCCCAGGGAATAAAAAGCTTTCTACGAAGTTAAACAATTAGCAGCGTATCTGACGGTAAAATTTTTATTCGAAAAAAGGAAGGAGACCGCGCAATCAAGATTAAAAACCTAGAACACTTAGAAGAACAAGCAAAGTAAAATACTCGTATTCTAGCTCCAAATATTTACTACTAACTTTCACGTTTCTATGACACTGCAAAAAACTAACACATGTTCTGCATTTATCACAATTACCGACCTAATAGAACGCTATAAACAATCTAACAACTTCAAAATGATTCACTTCAATGTACGCAGTGCTAACAAAAACTTCGATGAAATATTGGTTTTTTTAAGTCAAGTAAAAACCACGTTTGATATCATAATCTTATCGGAATGTTGGCTTAGAGATACAGATATTTCATATTTTAAACTAAAAAACTATAAACTAATCACTACAACTAAATTTAAGAATAAAGCAGATGGACAGATGGTATTTATTAGAAATGAAATCAAATTTACACATGAAGAAATAACATTACATGATAGTCATTGCCTAAGAGTCGAATTGAAAATTGGAAGCTCAACTTTTAACCTCCTGACGGTGTATAGATCTCCGAACTCAGACCCCCAATTATTTTTATCTCAACTAGAGAAAGAAATCGAAAATTACAAAACTAACCAAGATATAATTGTCGTTGGAGATCTAAATATCGATATACTTTCAACAGATAACAATAATATAGCAAATACATATCTTGACATACTTGCCGCAAATCAACTCGTCCCATGGATAACGAAACCAACAAGAATATCCGGACTAATTAAAACTTGTATTGACCACTTTAAGGTTAAGCCAAATCTAAAGATAACTTTTGAATCATTCATAGTAAATACGCACATAACAGACCACTTCCCAATTATCCTTGAATTGGAAAAGGTCAGAAGAGAAAAAACCAGATCAGCCACCTCAAAAGGAACTAATGAAATTAGAACTGACTATGGTAAACTAAACACCATACTCCTTTGAACCGTGGCTCTCAGTGTGTAAATTACAATATGTAAATAATGCTTTGAAGGAACTTATCGAGACAGTCAAATTGTATTTTAAACTAGCTAAAAAATCCGAAACCTAAAAAAAAAAAAATTAAAAACTAATATAAAAGCCTTAAAGCCCTGGATAACTAGTGGCCTAAACTAAACTCAATAAAAAACCCTCCGACTCTCGTTAAAACTATCAATTCAAAAAAATATAAAAATAAATTAAAAGCATTGATTAAGTTTTCAAAAAACAATTACTATTCAGCAGAAATAAAATATGCAAGATTGGATAATGCAAAAATGTGGTCGAGAGTAAATAAGCTATTAAATCCAACTAGAAAAGAAAAGAGCCCTATATAAAGCATTAAAATTGACCAAAAAATTGATTTACAGACTGACCCATTAAAATATAGCAAACGAATTTAATCAATATTTCTCCGAAGTAGGTCCTAAACTAGCCGCAGGAATAACAGATAATTGAGACTTATCTCTCTTAAATAAGCCACATCCTGACCTCATAGACTGTACGAGAAAAAATAACCAATCAGTCTTTATGCATTCTATTGACGAAAACAGTATTTCAAGCATTATTACTAATTTGAAGAGTAGCAATTCTCGTGGAACAGATGGCCTTAGCTCAATATTCTTTAAAGAATGTATAAAATACATACGTAAACCGATAGCACATATTGTAAGTTTAAGTGTGGAAACTGTTGTCTTCGCCGAATTATGCTTAAATTGCCTTTATTACGCCTATACAAAAAGCTGGTGATACTACAAACGTAGAAAACTATCGCCCCATTTCTATTTTACCAACCATATCTAAAATAATAGAGAAATGCGTCAAAAAATAATAAGACGCCTTCCTAGACAAAACAGATGCATTGTCCAGGCGACAATTTGGTTTTTGAAAAGGGTCTTCTACTCAGGACGCCCTGTACTCTTTTAAGAACTTTATTACGGACTCACTAGATACAAATAAGAAAGTCATAATCGCTTATTTTCCTAGACCTAGCAAAAGCTTTTGACACTGTTAGCCAACCATTATTACTAGAATATTCACTATTTATGGTATCCGTGGCTTACCACTAAAGTGGTTCACTAGCTATTTATCTGGTTGTACTACGCAGATTAAACTTTATCAAACCACAAGTAATCAAAAGCCATATTCTTTCGTGTCCCTCAGGGCACGGTTTTAGGACCACTATTATTCTTTCATTACCGGAGCAATAATGTATAGTAATAGAGGGTAAAACAGGCTCTGTACCATCATAAAAATAAATGTTTTAATATATATCATTGTTCGTCGACACTTGTCAATACTTTTCAAGTTGAGTTAAAGCGTGTGAAACAAAGTTGACATTACCTAGTGTATACTCTAAATGAAGGTTATTGAATTGCGCTCCTAGCGTTAAGGAAAGCGGTGTGAAAAAGTGTGTATATTTACGCGATTAAGAAACATTTACATCAGTTAACGCACTTCTATAAAGTGTATAAATTTGTTTTGTACAACCCTATTCAACGAGGGTTTTATCTTTCTCCCTTTGTATCTAAACCTGTACAAAATATTTCAAAACATGTATAGCTTAAGTATACAACAAGCGAAAGTTTCTCAAGGTCATTGGGTTTTTACAACCTACGATAATCGCACGTTGAGAAACTTTCCATAAAAGCTACCTACGTCATTGGGAAAGGATTTGGGTAGCGGTCACCTCAGGTCAACGTCACTGTAACCCTACAGAAGAGCCAAGGTTAGAACTATGCCGGCTTTCTGGCAACAATGACCAGGGGATGCACCTATAAATTGAAGGATTCGTCCTTTGTACCCCAGAACTTCATAAACCAGCAACCGAGATCCTCGCCCAATAACTTAGCGACGTACCCAACCCAAAGGGTCACAAGTATACCGAACCGCAATATTTTGTTATAAAGAGTTATGTTGTAGTTAAAGAAGTCTCAAAAGAAGTCATTTAATTTAGTTAAGGAAGTTTGCTAGCCTTAAGGTTTGTTTCAGTCCGAACCTTAAGTCAAAACTCGCTATCCCAAAAGAACCCTAAAGAGAAAACAACATCGAGCGCCTAAATAGTCGCCAAATCTGACTGCACGGGCTGCTTTTTCTTCAAGCGGTCAGTCGCCTCTGAGGTTTGGAGCATTAGTTAAAATTTTGAATTAGCTTCTCTTCCATCAACAAGTGCGGCAGCAAAGCAGCATTCATATAGTTTTTCACCAAGTTCAAACGTGGCTTGGAAGCAGCCTAAATGCTAGAAAATGGGGTTGGAGGCAGATAGGATCTGAACTCAAACTCATCATTAACATTCTACAACCTGCTCCAGATGAGCTTCTGCAGATGATCTCTTGTAAATGCTAGGAAGTTTCTGACTTGAAAAGTGAATGCCGTAAAATTGGACCAGTCTGTTTTTCAATTTGTAGACATGCATGGGAGTATATTGTTCAAATGAACATAGAGATTTTGAGGCTCAACCTCAAGAAGATGACTATGATAAATCTTAAGCTTAACCAGTATTGATGAATACAGGCTGTATCTGAAATGGACGTAGGAGCGGAAGTATTTGGGTTCCTGGAGCCAATATAAGGCGAAACTGTGGTATTACTATTATTATTTTGTCGTACGCCAACCCATTTGGAAGATACTTGAACCTAACACTTGCTAGTTTGCATAAATCATATTGACTTCGTCTAAAACAGTAGGAATTAAGTTCAAGATTGGATGATTATTGCAAATTAGTGGTTGCCAGCTAAAACAAAAAAGCCTCATAGCCATAGAGTCAATTTTTAAGGAGTAGAAAGTTGTACAGTTGGTGACTCACAACCAACATCATTATAAAACAACATTTTACGATTAGTTTGTTGAAACAACTGACCGATACTAACGGGAAACTGACAGCGATACGTAGCGGAAACAAATAAGGAACACCGACATTTTGCTTCATTCTTGAAACAATCGAAAGGTTGCAAAAGCGTTCATTTTGGTTTGTGTAGAAGACTACATACCGGCGACGTCTTGTTTCCATTAATTGTGCAAATTATTTTTATTTGCTTTAAAACACTTTGAACCTTTAAAATAAAAACCTTTTTTACCGTTTTTATAGGCAATTTTCATAGAATAATTCTAAGGAGTTAGAATGTACATTTCCTTATGGGTACATTACATAGCATCTCGTATTGCACGTAGGTCTCCTGTCGTTCTCAACGCTGGCAGATTGCTACTAGTTAGTAAACGTCATTAGTCTAAAGTTTTAGGGTGGTCTGCAAATCACCATAAAACGTTCGCATGCTACGATACTTCAGTCATTTCTCTCACAGTTTAAGCCTCAACACGAGTAAAACCAACCACATATCATTCTCCTTATCTAAAGCAGATGAAACAAAATATAATCAATTGAATCTGCATACTGAAACCACTTGTCTACTGAATAATGCAGCAGGCTGCTGCAAATGTGCCAAAATATTAAAAATAGACGAAATTAAATATTTAGGAATAAGCACCTTAGATGGAATGCCTATATCACACCACTAATAAAACAAGTTGACTGGGCCAAAATAGTAGCCACATCGTCACCTATTTAATTTGCACTTAACAATAAAATAAATATAAAGAACCAAAAGATATAAATTCAAAAGTATCCGACCCCACAGATAAAAATTAAAAAATATCCGTCCCCACAGATATAGAGGCACCACTCCCACCTCCGAATCTTAAGAGATAAACTAAAGGATGCAAACTCGGAACTTCCTATCAAGTCTCTATGGTTCAGTGGAAGCGTGTCTTACTGCTGCGACCTGGGTTCAATTCCCGGGTGCGACTTGAAAAAATTTTAATTAAAATAAAATCTCTAACAGAGCACATATTGGTGGGTTAAGGTACTCTAGAGTTTCTTTCAAGCTAAAATCTGACGACAACGAAGCGAAAACTCCGGCCACAACTAGTAATACTACCAAAAGCGGATAGAATAACAGAAAGTCTGGCTCTCAACCTCTGAGCAGCTACACGTAAAATAAGAAGCCCCAATAGTTCTATTTTTAGTGCGAGCCCCTTTAAGCCCCAGTTACCAACGGCGATTGACTCTAGGTACATGCGTGATCTGGTTGGAGAAAATAGTTCCTTTAGTCTTGCCAATCTGCTTGACTATATGATCTTCAGAATTTTGAGTGGTGCGTGTTTGCTGTTGCGCGTGGAATGGTGGAATTGTTACGAGCCTGTCGGGCCACTTAAGTAAGTTTTTAATTTTAAATATGTTTTAAACATTTGGTCGGAACGCAGATAACTGTATTATGCGCGGTGTCCGCGTCCGGAACCGCAATTCCACCGTTTCAAATATACAGTGGGACTCGTCTCACTCACAATCCATTAGAAGGTGGAGTGGATGGATCTCGTTTTGCGTTGTCGGATTCTGGATAGATGAATTCAGATTTGTTTTTCGGATGGATGAAAAATCATTTCTTGCAGTGCATCCCACCAGCTAGGCCAGTGGAATTGCTACTCGATGGACATAGAAGCCACGTCAATTTAGACGTCAGCCAACTCTGTCGCGAAAATGATATTCACCTCTATTTACTGCCGGCCCATTCCTCCCATATTTTGCAAGCACTCGATGTCTCGGTCTTTAAGGCAATGAAGACTAATTGGACAAAAGCCGTTCAACAATTTCAAGCGGATAACCCTGGTAAATTTGTGGACAAGAAATCGTTTTCATCGGTATTTCGATTGTGCTGGCAAGACTCCGTAACTCCCACCAGCATAATTAACGGTTTTCGAGCGAGCGGTACGTATCCTGATAACAGGCACGCCATCGACGAAACCAAGTTAGTACCATCGGAACTGTACGAAAACGCCCGAGTTGAGAACGATCTTCCTCTTCCAGCAGACGAACCGATTGACGATACCATCAACGCAACTAAACCGTCTGAGAAAATGGGGTTAGCCGTGAAATACTTAGAAGAAGTCATGGGCGAAAAGACCATGAGAGAATTAGCAGCAGCTGAAGGTAACGGCTTTGATATTCGGCCGGATCCATTGATCACTGCGTAGAAAAGCCTTAAGAGAGCCCACTCCGAAATGAAAGAGACCGAAGTTGGCCAAACCCAAGGGGTTCATTTTACTACCGCTTTAGCCTCTCTTAATGACCTTTTAAACCCAGATCCGGATGACGATCTTGAGATATATGCCGACTAACATCGGCACACACATTCACCAGCTACATCAATGCCTTCACCCAACATTGTTGAAGATCAGACAGTGCCATCAACAACCCTTCCTTCGTCGTCTGCCAATGTGCCCTCTTCTACAAAGAAACAGTCTTCCACACCACGTAGATTTATACCTCCAACTAAGCAAACAGCCAACGGCATTTTCCTGCCTCCAAAGGCTACTATTACCCGTCAGCCGACTTCCACCATTACCAGTCAGCCGACTTCCACCATTACCCGTCAGCCGACTTCCACCATTACCCGTCAGCCGACTTCAACCATTACCCGTCAGCCGACTTCAACCATTACCCGTCAGCCGACTTCAACCATTACCCGTCAGCCGAATTCAACCATTACCCGTCAGCCGACTTCAACCATTACCCGTCAGCCGACTTCAACCATTACCCGTCAGCCGACTACAACCATTACCCGTCAGCCGACTACAACCATTACCCGTCAGCCGACTTCAACCATTACCCGTCAGCCGACTTCAACCATTACCCGTCAGCCGACTTCAACCATTACCCGTCAGCCGACTTCAACCATTACCCGTCAGCCGACTTCAACCATTACCCGTCAGCCGACTTCAACCATTACCCGTCAGCCGACTTCAACCATTATCCGTCAGCCGACTTCAACCATTACCCGTCAGCCGACTTCAACCATTACCCGTCAGCCGACTTCAACCATTACCCGTCAGCCGACTACAACCATTACCCGTCAGCCGACTACAACCATTACCCGTCAGCCGACTTCAACCATTACCCGTCAGCCGACTTCAACCATTACCCGTCAGCCGACTTCAACCATTACCCGTCAGCCTACTTCAACCATTACCCGTCAGCCGACTTCAACCATTACCCGTCAGCCGACTTCAACCATTACCCCTCAGCCGACTTCAACCATTACCCGTCAGCCGACTTCAACCATTACCCGTCAGCCGACTTCAACCATTACCCGTCAGCCGACTTCGATTGCTGAACAAGCATCATCTTCAGCGGTTACCAAAGATTCTGTTTCGACTATTGAGCAAGCAGGGGCTTCGAGTGTTAACCATTTTTCCCAACCGTCATCTTCATTGTCAAATGTAGGACTAATAAAAACGCCGGCGTTAAAGGGTATTCAAGCATACCCCACGAGGGATCAAATAAAAAAGCCGAAACAGAAGCGTAGTGAAATTCCGCAACACCTAACAGGCCCTGAATTTATGTCTCTTATGACTAAGAAGAAGGAGGATAAGGAAAGGCTTGAGACAGAGAAGCTTGAGCGTAAGCTCGCTAAGGAGAAACAAAAGGAGAAGTTAATAATTGAACGTGAAGAGAAGAAACGCTCGAAGTTGGAAATGAAAGCCGAAAAAATGAGGCAAATAAAAGACAAAAGAAAAAATCGCAACAAAACACCAACCGCAAATAATAAAACTGTTTGTAAAATTTGCAAGAAGCGCTGGGATAGCCAGAGCGAAAATACCTTATGGGTATGCTGCAAAATCTGCAAATATTGGTATTGTTTTGATTGCTCCAGTTTGCAAGGAGATCAAGAAGAACAAGAAAACATTAGCCAACACCACTGTGATGATTGCCTTTTTAACTCGTTGTTTTAAACCATTATTAGTGCATTGTTTTTTCAAAATAAAGATTTATATTTATTAACCTCATTGAAAGTGAGTTTTCTTAGCCTGTGTACCGAATTAAAACCACCCTGCTCGGATTTAAAACCACCCTTTACCAATTAAAACCCCCCTGTTCCGAATTAAAAACCCCTGTTCCGAATTAAAAACCCCTGTTCCGAATTAAAACCCCCCTGTTCCGAATTAAAACCACCCTAGTTCCGAATTAGATGCAATTGTTCCGAATACGACGTAACTACAAAGTTTGGGAAAAACCTATTTTCTCACTTAATAATTACATTAGAAAGATGAAAAGGGGCTTAAAATATGCGCAAAGGTTCGATCTACAAGTCTACAAACACAAATAATATCTGCAATTGCCAAAAATACGCTATGTTATGTAATTTTAAAAAAGTGTTCTGAATTGGACGTCACCACCCTACATATTTTAATTTCAAACATTCATGTTATTTTAATTTACGTTAAAATAAATTACTGTAGTAGAAACTGTGGCAGTCGTCAAAAACGATCCGACTTTAAAAGGTATATTTCATGGTATTGTGGAGAAAATACCTCGAATTAAACAAGAGGGATTCACAAGTGAAGAAATTGTAGCATATCGCCTCATTTTTGAGAGAAAAATAATGCATGGTAAACTTGCTTATTTGATTAGAGGGCAAATTAGGAAAAGAAATGAAAGGAAAGGTAATAGAGGTGTAGGGGGCCAAACTTTAGGATGTTTTATATGGACAAAAAGGAAAAAGAGGAAGAAAGACAATCCAAAATAAATCACACACACAAAAGAGGAAATCAAATACAAACAACGGCACAACCACCAATGAAAATCGAAGAAAAAGAAAGGCCCAACCACCATGTTCAAGGGAATTACTCCAATACCTCCATTGAGTAAGAAGTAAAAGGTATTAGCCTCAGCAGTTAAGAAAGGCATCCAGGCTGAAAGTGGTCCAAACATTTGCAGCGTTGACATGAACATTTAAGCCAGTAAGTTTCGAAGCTGCGATAAATTTCATTTGACTGAATAATGTTTCCACCGCAGATCCATTTATTCTCACAGGGTAGATATACCATGTTGGATGTCTAGTTGTAAAGTCTTTAACATGGTCAATGAAACCATAAATGGAAACCCTAAGGAGCTCCCATGTCTGCCATGCTAAAAGGTGTCGGTTGTTTGTCATTTTCTCATTTGGCAATATTTTTTCTGAAGCCCAAGTTTCGAAGTATTTTAAGCCTTTTAACATTGACTTGATTGGATCAGAATCATCTCCACTTACAGGCCTCTTTTGGATGGTAGACCCTCTTCAAAAATATGTTGGCATGCCTTCAAATAATCGTAACAAGCCATGACAGACGGTGCATCTATTGGCTGCTTTTCATACAATGGGTTGGCATAGTTAAAGAGTTCTCCTAGATAGGGCTGGGAGTATCGAAGATGTTTGGTATCGATACCGGTATCGAGTATTGAGCATTGTAATCGATACCGGGTATCGGTATCGGAGAAAAAAATACTCGATACCAAAAGTATCGAGTACTTTAAAAAAGCGCCACCTATATTTGATTTTGCGTATTAAATCAATATTAGTTTTGTAACTGGTGTTTATTTCTCGGGCTAGCATTTCTGCAATATTATAACATTTAATTTAAATTTATTAAATGTAATTTTTAAGATAAGAAACTATCGAGTCCATCCATTGAAGAATTCAATTAAGTTAGTAAATCCCTTATAATGAATAAAAAACCAAACATAATGAAAACTGTAAAATTTTAATTCAAAAGATTTTTTTAAAACAATGTTTTTACACAAAAGTTAGTCTTTTTACATGAATATTGTTAAGATAAGTTTATCTTTTAAATTAATTCACGAACATTTATCACCTTGTTTTTGTACTTTAGATTGAGTCTCACTTTTATGCATAGATAGGAACTCTTGAACTTTTAAGTTAATATTAATGTAACTATTATAGTTAACAATGTATATTTTATTAGTTAATTCACGAACAATTATCACCTTGTTTTTGTACTTTAGATTGAGTCTCACTTTTATGCATAGATAGGAAATCTTGAACATTTAAGGTAATATTAATGTAACTATTAAAGTTAACAATGTATATTTTTTAGTTAATTCACGAAAATTATCACTTTTTTTGTACTTCGCGTTGCATCTGACTTTTAAACATAGATAGGAACTATTAAGATAATTAAGTTACTATTAAAGTTAACAAAACATAAGTTCAATTTTTTGTTAATTCACGAAAATTATCACTTGGTTTTTGTACTTAGGATTGAGTCTCATTTTTAAATATAGATAGGCCTAGGAACGTTATAGTTGTTTTTAAGTTAACAAACTAAATTTTTTAGCTAATTGACTAAAATTATCACTGGTTTTTCGTACTTAGGATTGTGTATCACTTTTATACATAGATAGGAACTAATATGAGCAAAAACTCAAAAATAAAATATGAATACTGGTTACGCCTAGGGTATACCAAAATGGCCCCCATATTCCATAAAGCTTAAATAGATAAATTAACTAAACAAGTGAATGATGATATATAAGGCTTAATTCCTTTAAGCTTACTGAGACGACTCCCATTCCTTTCGACTAAATGAGCTCAAAAATGTTAGATTTTTCAAATGCTTGCCGCTTAAACTTTTGCGTTTTTCGGAAATAACATTTCCAGCTCTTGAAAATAAACGTTCAGCTGGTACGGAAGTACCCGGAATTACTAAATAATTTAAAGCTACCGCAGCTAACTCTGGGAATATTAGTTTATACTTAGACCAAAACTTAATTGGGCATTCTGTTCTTTCTATTAATGGAAGGCTCAAATATTGTTTCAATGATGGATCAATTTCACCATCAGAGTAAGAGTGATCTAAATTAACTTTCGAACTTTTAATTAAAGTTTCATGAACACCCCAAATGCTTTGAGGTTCAGTAGTAGACGGAGGTTTAGGTGCAGCTAATTGTTCTGTTTCAGTTACAAGAGTATTAATTTTCATTTTCCTGTCAATTTTTCCAAGCATTTTGGAAAAAGCCAATGGCGATTCAAAATGTGTTTTCTTAAATCTAGGGTCAAGAATTGTTGAACAAGCAATTAGTTCATTTTGCTCTAGAAAACGAAAGCGCTTGGAAATTTGTTCCAATAGTTTTGCTCTTAATGAAATACCACACTCCGTTTTACAGTCTTGTTGCGAAATGGAAATTTTTAAACATCTACTTAATGGAATTAATTTTGAAAGAGTAGTATGCTTTTCTGAAGAAATCTCTGTTGTTACCTCAAATAAAGGTATCAACAAAGATTTCAGTTCTAGTAGTTCATCAAGTTCGGATGCCGAAATTATTGGCGGTGCTTGCCTACTTTTAGACAAAGCTACAACAACACTTTCGTGAAGCGTGATATAACGTTCAATCATTAAATAACAAGAATTCCAACGAGTTGGTACCTCTTGAATAAGTTTTAAAATAGATTTCCCTGTTTTGGTCTGTGCATCATTTAATTGGGAAGTAGCTAAAGGACTAGATTTAAAAAAATGTACAAGGGTTTTGACTTTTTTAACTAAATCTTTTTACAAATACGAATTGTTAAAAGAGCATAAATGCCCCGAGGATACAAAACCCTATATATGTTTTCGGTGCCAAGGAGAAGCTTTTCATTTAACCAACGAGGACGTTTTAAAACGTTGCGACGAATGCCACCGATACTTTTTCCTTGGCCCCTGCTTCGAAACTCATTTACTTAATGGCACCTGCGCGAGTCAAAAACGATGTTTAGAATGTGGGCGGCTTATGGGCGAGGACCACGACTGCAATCCCGAATGCTCTCAGTGTAAAATAATTCATCCGCCAGGTGAACATTTTGTTATGCCTTTGGAAACCAAAATGAAAGCCTCGCGGTTTATTTATTACGACATTGAGACTATTCTTAGAAATAATATCCACGTCCCTATTTTACTAGTTTGCGACGTAGAAACTGAAGCTGGCTTTGAAACCAAAATTTTTTACGGCGCCAATTGCGTCGAGCAATTTTTAAATTATTTATTTAGCGTAGAGCAGGTAGTTTTGACTGGACAAAAACGTAAAACGTATCAACCGCGCTTTACGGCAAGCGGGGCCGTAATTCCCTTCTCTTTACATTTAAAAATTATAAACCAGTTATTGGGGGTTCAAGAATATATGCCTCGCCAGTATTTTAAAATGTACATTCTCAAAACGGCGCTGGAAGACAGATTTTATGTTCGTCTTGAAATAGAACAAGGTGTTCGCGTATCGGTAGCTGGACCAATGGCTCAGTTATTTAACATTCCCGAAGAGGGAGAATTTTTTCAACACAGTCATTCGGGAGTAGCTCTGGTAAATGCTCGATTAAGAATAATGACCCTGACAGCGGATAATAATTTTTGGACTAGCGAATACGATGTGGATAGATTTCCAGAAGACCCAAATATGGCTGACCAGCCGTATTTACCCGGGTCTCAAGCCAGACGAGTTGATAATTTCGCGTGCGAGATTCCTCCCGGGGTATATTATCATATTAGCGATGTTTTAAGTGCTATGAGCGAAGCCATGTCGCCGACGCATAGAAAAAATCTAAAATTTACGCAGAATGTAGACGGAACCGTCACGGTTTCAAAACTGAACGATACGGTCTCAATTTTGTTTCCCAAAACAACTCCCGGACGAGGACTGGGACGATTGTTAGGTTTTAGTAGTAATCAATTGGATCGGTATATCAATAACGAGACGTCGGAGTATCCCGCGGATATCATGAGAGGCGTCGATGCCATGTTTGTTTATACCAATATTATCCGTCAACAAGTAGTGGGTGGTGGTCAAGCCCCTCTGCTACGTTTCATAAAAATGCCGGCTTTTTCGCTGCTAGACGAGGAGAACCAGGAAATATTTAATAATATCGATTTTTATCCAATTTCAGCCAACGATATACAAGAAATTGAAATTGAATTGAAATCCGATTACGGGGAAAATATCCCGTTTAATGTTGGTAAAGTATATATTAAACTGTTTTTTAGGCGTCGACGTCAATAGAACTTGAGCAATGGTACCCAATAGATATACTCTGTATTTCCAAAGAGGATCGTCCCTTCCGGCTTTACACGCAAACGTTTTCCAATCGGGGGGCGTTTTAGTGTCGGCGGTATCTTCAATTCTTTATTGCGCAAAATTACACCCTTTATTAGGCTGGCCATTAGTACTTTAGCGTCCGAAGCTGTTGGGTTAACGAGTAGAGTAATTAGCGATGCCCAAAACCACGGAATATCACCTCGAGAATCGATTAAACGAAATGTCAAACAATCTATAAATTCCCTACTACATAAAGGCGTGGACCGGTTTGTCAACACTCAAAGCGGGACGGGCCGAAAACGAAAGAGGACTGCTAAAACAAGCCGGAGCAAACGTGTTAAGCGACGCACTAAACGCGATTTTCTAGATTAAACATGTCGACCTACGAAAGTGTTCTATCCGATTTTGAAGTATTTGAAAAGCCAGTGGTGAATAATAATATTGTTGGGACTAAAACGACTGCTCATTATCCAAATGCTCCACTAACTAATGCTAAATATGTAGAATTTATCATTCCTCCCTCTAACAATTATCATGATTTGACTAAAACTCTTTTGAGATTAAAATTTCGCGTTTTACACGAGGACGGCACGGCCGTTCCTGATGCGGAAAAGAAAGTCTCGGTAACAAATTTAATAATTGCCTCGCTATTTTGTCAAGTAGAATTATTTCTTAATGGCGTCGCCGTCCAGCAACCTAATAATATGTACCCATATATGGCCTATTTTAAAATACTTTTAAATTATGGACAAACGGCGGCCAATTCCTGGTTAACTTCTATGTTATATTATTTGGATACCATTATCGATCCGGCGACGGCTTTAGAAGATGCCAATATTAACAAGGAAGATAATGGTATTGGTCGTCGCGCTAAACGCGTGGCAAAATCAAAGACGTGCGATGTAATTGGCGAATTATTTTTGGATATGTTCAAAACGCCCAAATTCTTACTAGATTATATCGAGGTGCGAATTAGACTTCATCGAAGCTCCACGGATTTCGCTATTATTCACAATGAATCGGGCAAAAAGTATAAGATTGATTTAACGGAATGCACCTTGTTTACGCGCGAAATTGAGGTTAATCCCGATCTGCAACTAGCTCACGCTCAGATGTTAAATTCGGGAATAAACGCTCGCTACGAAGTAAACTCTATTGTTATGAAAAATTTCTTAATAACCACCGGAACGCAAGATTTTATTAGGGACAGCTTGTTTACGGCGCAATTACCCTCGCGAACTGTCGTGGCTTTCGTTACTAATAAAAAATTTGTAGGGGAAGCAACTTCTAACCCCCTGGATCTCCAACACTTCAAACTCGATTTCATGCAATTCTCTTTAAATTCACAAAATTATCCCGATATCCCCTTTACGCCTAATTTTGACGACGATCAATACGTTAGATGTTACAATTCTTTATTCGAGGGGCTCGAGATATTAGGTCTTGACCGAGGAAATATAATTTCTTACGATTTATATAAAAAAGGCTTTTTTGTCGTTGTTTTTGATTTGAGTAGAGAACATCTCGCTTCGTTAGGTCTAAATTCCATGCCCCAGACTGGTAACTTGCGATTATCGTTAAGATTTAGCTCTCCGCTAACCGAAAACGTCACGTGCATTGTCATGGCCGAATTTCCAAACAACCAATTAATAAAATCTAAAAACAGAGAAATTATTTATAATCACCCCAACGTATAGAAGACTAAAACTTTATAAATACAATATCAGTCGCGCGCCAATATGCACCAAGTACACACCGTCACGCCAAAGCTCGACATTTGCGTCATCGAATCGATTGAACTTAAAATTTTAATTCAAAGATCGGATACGCGTACAAAAACTATATTAAAACCTAACGCCTGCTACGCTTTGTTTCGGTTTCAAAATGAACTCACGTCCTTTTTTGACGGAAAAATACCTCGCTATCATATTTGGTTGCCCGTCAAGGAGCGCATCAAGCTGGAATGCTTCGTCAACTAGAAAGATGAACGTCTAATCGATCTTCGATACTATGAACGAGGCAGCAGCAGTCGTTATTTCCTCAACTTTAGCACCAGCGAAGGATTCAGCCTGAACAAAACAGGACGGCAGACATTGATCGATTTAAAGCCGTTGATTGACGAGGCTCTCAAGGCTAAAGGGATAGCTGTCTGTCGCATGCGCGAATTAATTTTAAACGAGCTCACTACCACTTTGTTTGACGTCACTTCCACTTGCGCCAACGTCGAGTGTCAAAAACAAATATGCCACTCTCAAAGCTGCTCGGAATTTGACACAAATTTCAGTGATCGAGTCGAACGTAATTTGCCCGAAGCGCTGCCTCAGTTGGATCGAGAGAAAATTTTGCATCAATTTGAGACCGACCATGGATGGATCGAGGATCAAGAGGATATTTACGCTTATTTTGTCAACAGTTTTGCCGATTTAAAGAATGCCTTGATTTATGGCTATTAAAATAAATGTACTGATATATCGTATTTGTTTAACTGATATTGTTTTTATAAAATACCTTTGTGTGTATTAAATAAAGTTGTTTATTGGGAAACTATTTAGTCGTTATTTATACTTGTTAAGACATGGACGCTAAAATTAGAAAAATTTATTACGACGTGGCTAATCCGGCCTCTTATGGGTCGCTAGCGAGATTACAAAAGGCCTTACCGCACGTGCCAAAAGCAAAATTAGTCGCCTTTCTCGAGAAACAACCCGCCTACACGAAACACCGATTTCGACGTTTCCGATTCAAAACCAATCAGGTGTACGCCTCGACTATCGATGACGTTTTTCAAGCTGATTTGTTGGATCTACCGAAATTAAAACGTTTTAATAAAAATATTCGCTATGTTTTGTGCGTCATTGACGTCTTAAGCCGCTACGGATGGACAGTACCTCTTAGAAACAAAACATCTGGCGAGGTTATCGAAGCTTTTAAAAAAATATTTCGAGAGAGGATCCCTTTAAAAATATACACCGATTACGGGGGCGAATTTAGTTCGCGCAACTTTGATTCCTTTTTGAAACGTCACAATGTGCAAATACATTTTGCCCGGAGTCAGCATAAGGCCAGTCTAGCGGAACGCTTTATTAGAACAATTAAGGAACAAATTGCCCGGGTTATTACGGCCACAGGGAATAAAAATTACGTTAAATATTTACCTTTAATTACTCAAGCCTATAATGAACGGGTTCATTCAACTACTGGAAATGCACCGGCTCATGTTAATATAGATAACGAATCAATCATTTGGAATAAACTGTACGGGAAATCGAACGTATTTAATCGATACGCACCGAGGCTTAAAGTTGGCGATCACGTGCGTCTCTCTATAGCTAGTCGAGTATTTAGAAAAACTAGCTCGGGAGGCACGTTTACTGACGAAATATTCCGCGTTGTTGACGTCATACCCAGATCACCAACCGTCTATCGCGTAGCGGATTTAAAGGGGGAGCAAATTTTGGGTGTTTTCTACGGTGCCGAATTACAAAAAGTCTCGTTACCCGAGACTAAATTATGAACACTTCGCAAATAAACGCTCTTTTAACTTGCGACAAAAGAACGCGACCCTACTATTTAGGATGCTTCCCAATAGATAAACTCCCAGCACATCCTATAAAACCCAAATTTTGCTTCATATTCAATAACGAAGCTGCTGGAGAGGCCGGAGAACATTGGATAGGAATCTTTGTTAATAACAATACCGTAGAAATGTTTTGCACGTACGGAAATTCACCGCGATACTATAAAGTTAATTTAAAACGATACGGGAAACGAGTTGTTTACAATAAACAACAAATTCAACATCCATTTTTTCAACTGTGCGGTCTGCATTGTAGTCTGTACCTAGCGCTCCGTTGCGAGGGCGTGGCTAGAAAGACGATATTAGACGCCATTTACGCTAATAACCTTAAACTTAACGACTATGTCGCCTTATTATATTTATCTTTACATTTAAAAAAACATGTACACAGATATTGTTCACAATAAAACAATTTTTTATTTGTCTTAATATTACATTTTTTTATTAATCAATATCACGCCATTTATGATGTCGAGGCCTTCGTTCGTTAGATGGAACTACTGGGCCAAGATTTTGAAGCTCGTCTTTTTCCGAGGTTTTTTCTCTTTTTTCTTGTTCTTCTGTTTGGCGGAGGCCGTCTCAAACAGGTTTTCCAAGTCCGTTAAATTGTCCGCTTCCGCCTCCTCTAGATTCTCTTGTTCATCGGCGATTTCTTCTTGAAAAGCGTCGTCCGGATTTGCATAACCGACAGCCCCTTCTTCTAGCTCCCTCTTTGGCGTAAAAAATGTTTTTTGCAAACGATTTGCCAAAACTTCGGCTTGCCGTTTCACCAGGTCGCCAACATAGGTCGGTCCAAATTGTTGGTAAAAATCTTCTTGTGTTGGTGTCCCCGCAGCCGTTTCACTTTTAAAAACCTTTTGCCGAGGCTCGGTTCGTTTAGGCGTAGTGAAAGAACTGCCCGACGTGCTTGTTGTCGGTGATGACGTGGCATAGCTCGGCCATGACAATTGTTTTTTTCGCGGGGGCGTTTTAGGGGTGACCGGTAATGGCGGCGTGGGGACATTTGCCATTGTAGGACTGACGACCTCAAATTTAGGTAAAGGAATTTGTTTCTCGATACTTAAATATTTCTTAAAAGCGTCTAAATATTTATATAATTTATCGTAAGCATTCAATGGCGATTTTAAAATATCCTCAATCTCTCGGTCCAAGGCCGAATGTTCTTGGGCAGCTGTTGAAGTTACGGCGGTGGCCGGTACAAGCACCATTTGTTTCATAGTTTAGCAGCTATGGCTTGGACAATTGAAGGCAAGATTGCGCCAAGTAGCGTCGTAAGAAAGCCACCTGATTGCTGCAACAACAGCTTTTTTTTGCTTTTCTGCGACAAGGTACTTGATCCGAGTTGTCTAATAATTTTCTTGTACTTTGCTAACCTTTTCTTACGGTCTTTACTCAAATAAATGCCCCCGCCCTTTAAATTTTTACAAATTGTCTGAATGCTCTTTAATTGAGGCGCGCTACTATTGTTTAAGAGGGTTCGCCGTTGTTTACAGCTAGTTTGACGCAAACTCTGTAAATAAGGAACAAATTTGGCAAACTTGGCTGAGGGACGGGCTACGACGAGTCGGGAGCGTTTTCCTGATCGACGTTTAACGCGTGGGGCCATTATTCAAATGACAATTAAATTTAATCGACATAGACATACATAGGCGCCTCGTGAGGTAGAACACGCGACCTTAACCGTAAATTTTCCGGAGTTTCTTGTTTTAAATCAATTAACAAATAGCTATAGGGTTCTTTAGTGGCTAGTCTGTACGCCTCTGTAATACGCTTCGGGTTATCGGGGCTAATCTGTTGCGCTAAATATCTAATAGAGGCAACATCTCGAGGATTTTTCATTATTATAAAATAGGAAGAGTTTTGAGAAATTATCCGCGATTGGCTACCTTTGGGAAACAGTTGTTGCGTAATAATAATGACCGTATACCCTAAATGATGCGACGTCACGCACACTAAATCGGCAATATGAGCTTGTTTAAATAATTGGCTAGCTAAGTCGTCTAGTATCAAGTAAGAATCGCGATTTATTTCCCAAAAATCCGGATCGGCCGTTGGCAAGCCTTGAATAAATTAAATTCCCGGAATCAATTGTTTCAATTTTTCGAGTTGTTTTGGGAAACAAAATTGAGACCGTATCGTTCAGTTTTGAAACCGTGACGGTTCCTTCCACATTCTGCGTAAATTTTAGACTTTTTCTATGCGTCGGCGACATGGCTTCGCTCATAGCACTTAAAACATCGCTAATATGATAATATACCCCGGGAGGAATACTTTATGTTATTAAAAATTTTTATTTGTAAATTTGTATTTTCTTTTCAGACTTATAATTATAGGCTTATTGTACTAGCTATTTAAATATCATTTACTATTGGAACCCTCCCAATATGCTGTGCCGCATTAAGTTTTGGTTTGAGTTAAGAAGATGACGTCATGGGGTTTGAAAATAGCCTGTAAGAGCTCGGGCCAGTCCGGACTTGTCTGACAACTTTGGTTTGAAACCAATCTAGGGTTGGAAGTTTGGTTGGAGTTGGGTGGATGGCGGCCATCTTGGGGTGGCGGCCATCTTGGATCCATGCGTATTTGTATAGCTATCACTACTACCCGAGGATGGACTGTGGAGTCGATTTTGCCAAATTGTTTTGTACGATGTGACATCGCTCACGTCATAAAACTGGTAGTAAGCTTCCCATCATTCAAAAAGCATAATCGTCCTTTCAGACAGTTTTACACCAGAGCGATTGCCCAAGCGGCACTATCGAAGAACATCGACGATCTTCAAAGAATATTTCAAGCAATATTCACAATTTGTTCGAGCACTACCGATGGCAAATCGCGTTTGACTGAAGATGACACACTTTGCACCCAACGCAGGGAGTGGCTGAAGAACGTCATATCTCATGGTATCGACAAATGTGAGCAAGTTGACATTGATCGGGAAGTAGGAGAGGACAACGAGGAAGAAAATGCGTCAACTATTGAATACTCTGGGCCATTAAGGCCAGAAACAGAAGATTTGAGTAACGTCGCAAATCCGTATAGATCTTGGGTTACAAGGATTCTCAATTCTTGCAAGGAAGAAATAACGCAAGAGGAACAAGTTGGTGAAAATAACAACGCTGCGCACGAGCCTGCCCTAGTGGAAGATATTTTGAAACTTACTCGCCTAATACCTTGTTGGACAGGAATCATGATAAACCATTTTGGTTTTGGGAGAGACGTTCCCACCAGCGCCCCTGTTGAGAGCAGTTTCAACGATTTAAAGAACAGGCTGTTCAGAGGGAGATTGCCGTTGAGGATCGACGATTTTTTAGAAACACATATGAAGTGCATCGATGGTGGAATGAAGCTTGTTGCAAGCAACAAACGACCGAGGACCTTAATCAATGGTAAGACATGCATTTTTTCTTTTTCGTCACATAATGATTCTGTACCCCCATTTTAGACTCTTCTTCCGACGAAGAAGTAGAAACTAAACTCGAAGAATCCGCTATAGATTCGACCATTAACGACACTGTACCTAGGGTTACAACACTATCTAGTGACGTTACGAAACGACCAGTCGTAACACTACCTAGTGAAGGTACGAGACCAGCACTTCCGACATTTTCTAGTCACATTACGGAACCAGCAGTTACATCAGTACTACCTAATATTAAATGCATTGCATGCGAAAATGATGGGCCTCCTGGGGTAGATGGTGCTCATGAATGCTCAGTTTGTAAGGTAAAGGAAAAGCCTTTTTTGATATTTTATCATTTAAAAGTTCAATGTTCATTATTACCGCACATACCTAAAGTCCGTGTTCATCTAAATGGCGAGTAGGTTGCTAGTAACGGACGAAGTGATCACGTTGATTCTTTCATTGCCAATAATATTTTTTTCCTTTTCCCTCATTTTACTTACTTTGATAACGGAATAATGATTAATTGATAATAATTATTCAAAGTTCTCGCAAAAAGTTTTCATTTGTATATTTGCAGATTAAAGTTCATCCTTTTCCACCTTGCTCAAATCTTTTGGATACAGAAGGTCCAGATGATGGGCCTTTAATTTGCCAAAATTGCCTTTCTAAATCTGGGAAGGAAATAGAATTGACCAAAGACAATACCTCGTTAGAAAATTGGAGAAACCAAGGAGTCGTTAAACCAGCCAAAAAGAGACCAAGAAAATCGTATTTAACACCGTGTCCCGATTTCAAGGAAACAGATTTGGCGGCACTCAAATCTTTGGCGATTAATATTTTAAAAAATAGCAATAAATTAAGAGCCATTAAATGGGGAACAACTAGGGTGTGCTTGTTGAACACTTGCGCATTTGACAGCGTTGTACAGTTACTGGCAGCAGCGTACTGTGACAGCGACGTATTGAAGACATTTATGGAAAGGTCCACAGTACGAATTTTGAAGTTCGTAGACTATTTCATGAAACAAAAAAAAAATTAATCAAAGGGTGTACGAGGAAAGGATGCTCATTCTTCGAAATATTTCCATTCGAAACAAAATTCCCGGCGAAGAGATGGAAGAAATTTCCTGTCAAAATTCTGTTGCAGTTATGATTTCCAAGCTATTCCAGGACCTGGTTTCTTGCACAGAAACAACGATGTGTTTGTCGGCTGATTGCAAAACACCTTGCAAGCGAATTAACCGCCCATTAATTTCTTTAGAGTGCAATCCAGGAAGAATATAGAAATTACAATCATTTCCTAGGCTTAGTGAATGCTTGCAGGAAGATAGTGACGGCATAAAAAACATGGATCAAATCATAAACATGCGCAAGTTTGGATTTTTTAAAATTCCCTGCATTCGAGGAGGATTTACAATGTGAAACTCGCATGATTGTGCCATTGGTACAAATTCCTAAAAACATTGAGATGCAAGGGAAGGCTTTCGAATTGCGAGGTGCTGTAATATTTTTAGGAGCTAAAAACCCAAAAGGATTGGGACATTCCGTATACTGCGCTCTTAAGGCTCATTTACATGCACGCTTGTAGCTCGTAAAAACAGGATTTTGCTTGAAATATTTTAAATCTTTTCCGCACAAGCTCAAGCTCGGCCATTTACATGACTGCTTGTAGCTTCGCTTGTTCCTTGGTTTGGTTTTTTACATGCTCAATCCGCAACCCAAACGAATTTGGTTTTTTTCTAGCAAGCGTCAAAAAAAGCTACCGCCATCAATGAAATTTCCGATTCTAATCATTTTGACAAAATTTTAACTGGATATTAGGCCTCTTTGAAATGGCAAATGTACCGAATTGACGTTATGAATATCAAACAAATATTTGAATAATTAGGCCAAACACATATTTATAAAATTAGGCTTAGCAAAAGTTTGAAAAATTAGACTTAGCAAAAGTTTGAAAAATTAGGCTTAGCAAAAGTTTGAAAAATTAGGCTTAGCAAAGTTTGAAAAATTAGTCTTAAGAAGAGTTTGAAACATTAGGCTTAAGAAGAGTTTGAAACATTAGGCTTAAGAAGAGTTTGAAACATTAGGCTTAAGAAGAGTTTGAAACATTAGGCTTAAGAAAAGTTTGAAACATTAGGCTTAAGAAGAGTTTGAAACATTAGGCTTAAGAAGAGTTTGAAACATTAGGCTTAAGAAGAGTTTGAAACATTAGGCTTAAGAAGAGTTTGAAACATTAGGCTTAAGAAGAGTTTGAAACATTAGGCTTAAGAAGAGTTTGAAACATTAGGCTTAAGAAGAGTTTGAAACATTAGGCTTAAGAAGAGTTTGAATCATTAGGCTTAAGAAGAGTTTGAAACATTAGGCTTAACGAAAATCTGAACAATTTCAAGTTATATCTTAAAATATATTTTTAAAAGCATGTAAATCAAAATGCTTGAAGCTTGCGCTTGGGCCTGTAAAAACGTAAATAAAAAAATCTCAAACTCTGTCACTAGCAAAAAGTTCACGCACAAGCAGATTTTTAGAAACCATGTAAATTAGCCTTTAGACCTGGCAATAGATGGATCGTTTATGACGATATGAAAGAGAAGTACGAGGAATGTCCGGAAACCACAGAGCTTTTTATACACGTTTTTTATTCGATTGCTTAGGAATTATGTATTAACATCTGAGCACAATTTGATTTGAAAACCAAAATTACTGATTCAATATAATTAAATTGCAATACAATTAAAGTAAATCATCGTATAATTAAGTATGGAGCAAATTAAAATTGCTCTTAATTCTTGTAGAGCAAAATGAGGCTCATTGATTGGGTATTTCACATTATCGCTCAGTCGGAGTTTGGGGGGGGGGGGCGAAACGTAATTTCGGCCCCGCCAATTAAAAGTTAATTTGCACTTGATAAAGTATGGAGCAAATTAAAATTGCTCTTAATTCTTGTAGAGCAAAATGAGGCTCATTGATTGGGTATTTCACATTATCGCTCAGTCGGAGTTTGGGGGGGCGAAACGTAATTTCGGCCCCGCCAATTAAAAGTTAATTTGCACTTGATAAAGTATGGAGCAAATTAAAATTGCTCTTAATTCTTGTAGAGCAAAATGAGGCTCATTGATTGGGTATTTCACATTATCGCTCAGTCGGAGTTTGGGGGGGGGGCGAAACGTTATTTCGGCCCCGCCAATTAAAAGTTAATTTGCACTTGATAAAGTATGGAGCAAATTAAAATTGCTCTTAATTCTTGTAGAGCAAAATGAGGCTTATTGATTGGATATTTCACATTATCGCTCAGTCGAAGTTTGGGGGGCGAAACGTTATTTCGGCCCCGCCAATTAAAAGTTAATTTGCACTTGATAAAGTATGGAGCAAATTAAAATTGCTCTTAATTCTTGTAGAGCAAAATGAGGCTCATTGATTGGGTATTTCACATTATCGCTCAGTCGGAGTTTGGGGGGGGGGGCGAAACGTTATTTCGGCCCCGCCAATTAAAAGTTAATTTGCACTTGATAAAGTATGGAGCAAATTAAAATTCCTCTTAATTCTTGTAGAGCAAAATGAGGCTCATTGATTGGGTATTTCACATTATCGCTCAGTCGGAGTTTGGGGGGGCGAAACGTAATTTCGGCCCCGCCAATTAAAAGTTAATTTGCACTTGATAAAGTATGGAGCAAATTAAAATTGCTCTTAATTCTTGTAGAGCAAAATGAGGCTCATTGATTGGGTATTTCACATTATCGCTCAGTCGGAGTTTGGGGGGGCGAAACGTTATTTCGGCCCCGCCAATTAAAAGTTAATTATCTTTGGAATAATTATGGAGCAAAATGGTTTGAAGAGTGTATTCGACGGAGCATTATAGGGGCTTAATGTATATCGTTTTTGGGGCTAATCGGGGCCAGTGGGGGGGCTAATTGTAAACTTGACCCCCGAATTAAATAGTAATTAACTCACTAACAGGGATGGAGCAATTAAGTTTATTGAGCGTAATAGCTAGAGCATTAAAGCTAGAAAGGCAATTTAAAATTTAGTGGAGTTTGGTGGACTGGGGGGGCAAACGTTAACTTGGCCCCCAGAATTAAAATTTAATTA
The DNA here is from genome assembly GCA_019434445.1 of Phalangium opilio. Taxonomy (NCBI): domain Eukaryota; kingdom Metazoa; phylum Arthropoda; class Arachnida; order Opiliones; family Phalangiidae; genus Phalangium; species Phalangium opilio. The sequence continues at coordinate 147,392 of JAEQBA010000742.1, forward strand.
TTTCAGTTAGCGAAGGGTATGGAAAATGGGTTTATGTGGAGCATAGGAGAGCAAAACATGGCGCATCAGATGAGTCAATAAACCGGGATTTGGGGGCTAGTGGGGGGGCCGATTGTTAACCAGGCCCCGCCAATTAAAATGAAAATAACTACTTAACGGTGGGGGAGCGAAATGGATGAAATGTGGAGCATTAAAGAGCAGAAGGGGGGCAAATTTAGGGGGATGTAAATTTTCGGTTAGGAATTTGGTGGGGCTAAGTTGACGGAGCCTATAAAGCTGCATGGGTGTCTTTGTAGCATGCTGCCACATTAGTAGGCCTAGACTTCATTTACAGTTTACAAAAATCTGTGATTTAAATAATTTTGGTTTTGCACTAGGGTGCTTTGATAATTCCATAACATGGAAATTAAAAAGTTTTTAGTTTGACCAATTAAAACAATTTCTTCTGTTTTCCATTAACGCTGATAACTGAAAATTGTCAAATGGCATCATTTACATTTATCTCATGTTCACAGAATTTTCAAACCATCAAACATGTTCAAAAAACACTAGGTGCAATCTCATTTACTAACAATTAAATAACAGAACTTCACATTTGTTATGATTCATTGTATTCAATTTTAAATGTTACAAATAGATAAAATGCTATTTATATTGAAATTTAATATTAAATCAAAAAAAAAGAAATTAAGCGATGGTTGCACGTTAAACTTTTTGTGAATTGGAAAGTTCAGGTGATTTAAGGGTCTAATTTCCTTCTTTTGGCTTTGTCAGGACATGGAATTGGTGCAATATTCTTTGGTTGTTTTCTTTTCATCCTTATAGGTTGAGTTTCTTCATCATATTGGCGATCGACTATACTTTGTAGAAGATCATTTCAGAGACCTGCACGGGCCGAGTTTTTCGGGCCCGACCCAAGCCCGGCCCGGTTTTAGCATTTTGGATAAGTCCGAAACCCGGCCCGAGTCCGAGTACATAGTTGGTTTTTCGTACCGGCCCGGCTCAGCCCGTTACGTGCATTAACCAAGCCCGGCCCGGCCCGGGCCGACACATTGCATGAATTGAACAGGCACATAGTGCAGTTGTAATTCTTATATTTTTTTACATAAAATCAATAAATTGAATTCATATTTGCTTTAGCGTCGTGCATTATTCATTTCTTACGATAATATTTCGTCACATTTGTTCTTAGAAGAAATATGTTTTCTTGATACAGGATAGTAAACTCCCTTTCTCCGACAGGAGCTTATTCGTTATATACTCTGTTCCAGCTTTGGTTCTCAGCACGCTCTAACCTAGATCTCTAAGTAACGTAGTTTTGTGCGTGCTTACAACCGAAGCTGGAACAGAGTATACATCGAATAAGGTCCCGTCGGAGATAGAATGTTGCTTATCCTATAGCGTGAAAACCTATTTCCTCACGCGCATTCTTTTTGTCCATGGTTTTTCTTTGTCGCCTAAGAATGAATTTATACTTGAAGTATTAATCGAAATCAATGAACCAGTGGCGTCGCTAGGCCTTTTTTTGGAGGGGGGATTTTATAGTCGCCCCCCAAGTTTCAAACTTAGACCTCTCAAAATGATCAGTAAACCCTACCAAAAATCGCTCGTAGCCCCCTAAAGTTCTGTAGCAATATATAAAAAATTTGTACAGATTCCTCACCCCCAAATTTCAAACCCTAGCGACGCTTCTGCAATGAATATGAATGTATCATTTAGACTAAAAACCTGGTAAGCATATTTATAAATAATATGTATTTGGAATGTGAATTTAATTAACAAATGCCTTGAAAACGTTTCTTGGCAAAACGCCGACCATGAGACGAACTCTCCCACGAAGGTTTTTGCAATTCCTTTAACTTATGTTTGGGAAATTTCAATATTCCCTAAAATTAGTCTGCAACCTTTACTGCTGCTAAATTGCTAATAAGAAAACCGATCCCGAAAGTAACAGCCCGTAAGTTTGGGCAGGATTTTTAAGCCTTGGCCCTTCGGAAGAATAAAGGTGTAATCCTTTTTGCGGGTAAGTTTTAAGTAACCATTACGTGATAAATATATTTCAATACTTAATTATCCTTTTACTAGCAATATAACTTATAACTCAGTACAGTAATACCTATTAATTATTAACGATCAGTGAGAAATTCCCGTACATATCCCTCTTGGACTATAGAATGACTGAGATACTTAACATGTTCATATGCTGAACACTTAAAATACCTTCAAAACCGAAACAAAGTCGTCTTGAACACATTGGGAAATGAACACAATTTTAGTCGAGCATGTGCTCATTTTTGAACATGTATAGGAGAGCGTCGCATGAAAGTGTTCAGGGATTGTGTTCAGCTTCCGAACACAATTTTTTGAAATTAACATGTTCAGAGGCTGAACACTTAACTAAAAACACGTTCAAAACCGGAACATAAAATGGTTTGAATACATTAGAAAAAAGAACATTTTTATTTGAACATGTACTCATTTTTGAACATGTATAGGAGAGTGTTGCATGAAGGTGTTCAGAGATTAAGTTTAATTTCGTAACAAGCTTTTTTCTGTGTAACTCGGGTTCTACGCTTCGTACGTGCTTCATCTCCTTTGGTTTTTCTTAGTTCAGAATTACTTTGCTAGTGTATCATGGAGTTAAAACTGTATTAGCTATTTTATTTTATTATAAATTTAATTTTAAAAGCGAAAACAAGCTAAGGGCAAACATCCGTCATTCGCCGACGGAAATTCTGAAAGGGTTGGGCTCTTTTCTAATATACTTTAAAAGGTTCAAACTGGGGCATCATAGAACACCAACCCTGTGTTGAAGTTTAATCGCACTAGCAGTTTATTTATTATTGACGTTGTTTAATGACTCTAGAACAAGCAGCCCAAACGGAGAAACATTAATTTAAATGGTTTTCTGAAAGAGTGAGCTTTAATCGCAAACATTTGAATCGACTCATATTAATCTCATTAGCGTTGTTCCACGAACTTAAAGATTAGAGCGTTTGATGTTATTTAAAATATCTTAAGTTAAAATATTTTATGGATCTACTAATTCGCGTTTGAAATATGTAGCACAATTTTCAAGGAGTTAGGGAAATAAACCAGAATTTCACCATAACTACTGGGAACCTTGAGGTAATGCAACACGCTTTGGAAAGAAATCGAAACCGAAGATAAAATCATGAATCTGAGATTCTCGGTTATGTCTGTAAGACCTTAAAACTATTCTCAGACCAAGAGGTGAATTGACGTTATTTCAATATATATATATTTTTTACTCAGCTTGACAATTTCACTGCCCCTTTTATGACGAAAGGAGATGTCTCTGTGCTGCATCCGGTATTGACCACTTTCCGATTTCATTTCATTCTTGGTAACTTGCGAAACGTAACGTACGTCCAGTTTTTATATCAAAGCTATAATTTTTTTGAGATAATTATTAATCAGGATTAAACATTGTTTCAACAATTTCTCATAACCTATTAATAATAAGCTAAGCTTTCTAAATTACTTTCCACTATATTCTGTCTTCAAAATGACAAACATAAGCTTCGCGGGAAAGACGGTTCGCTGAAAATCGTAATGAATATCGATTTCTCCCAATACGCAGGTTTAAATTAGTGGGCATTGACAAGGCACGTAACGACATGATTAAATATAACATAATAACTTTTACAGATGAGTTCGATATATGGCAGTCCGCAATAATACTTAGGGTATGAATAATTCATCTAGCAGATTTTTGTTCAACACGAAATAAAATATATAATTTTCTTTGAATAGATTACAGCCGCAGTTGCGTTAACCTTTTTTCCACAAATTTCACTTTTGAAGCATTATTACTTGTCACCAGCAATGCAAACAGTGTCCTTTTTTATGTTAACGTGTGTCAAAGATAAAGGAAATCAGGCTGAAAGTCGTCTGGCGGTAAAAGGCTTCAACGGAAAAATATGGTTGACGATGATTTCCTGTTTGATCTTAATGGCGCTAGCAAAGTCATTTCTCAAATATATCAAATCAACTAAGATGATTTTGCTTAACTGGCGCTGTCAAATTCCTTTTAAAGCATAGATCATATAGTATCCACACTTGATTTTCATTTCGCAACACACATTGGATTCGTAAACCTCGACACGCATCACGATTAGAAGCATTAAAAGGCAAAAACAACACACTGACCGCATACATTTTTAGTAAATAACATGTCTGACTACAGCTGTTTTCGACGCTGAAGCGACCAAGGCTTAGCGCAATTTCACGGGTTTCACCGCCTTAAAAAAAGTGACAAGTTTAGGAATAGATTGTGGGACATTAAAAAGGTGGAAAATTATGAAATTAGGCTTATATTAAAGCTTGAAACCTACTTTATATTATATTTAAAATCCACCCATCAGCAAATCCTCAAAAAATATGAAAATGACAACGAAAAAGGACCCACTCTCAAATTTTTTCCCCTTAAAAAAATGGCGGCCGCCACAAACTTGGTAATATTGTCACCGCGACAATATTAAAGCAGTCTTTTCTCACTACCGATAGGCCATTTCAACCAAAAGGCATTAAGAAAAAACAATCGGATTAATATGACGCAACTATCCGTAAAAAAGGCCAATATTGGTCGCGCTGATAATTACTAGTAAATCAGTCTATCCATGCTTAAATAACGCAGATTGGGGTAATTTTGAAAACTTAAAATTAAACATACTTAAACTTAAAATTAATCAATGAAAGCTGGAAAGCACAAATACTTAATATGAGGCTTTCGTTTAAAACCGTTTTCAAATCAAACAAACGTATAGTTATATCATGACGGCTACAACAAGATGGTTATCTGTAAAATATTTTCCCATGTTATTTCTATGGGAAAATTTCGAGGTTTTCGTCAAAATCTATGATTATTTTTATGGAAATGAAAACCACCCTTAGCAACTTTATTTTTTATAAGAAAAACTAATGGATGGATCTTTTTGAAATTTTAACCACATATTTAGGGCCCGAATTGTAGTTCTGTGGATTTTTTAAGAAGCAGTTAATACGATACAAAAAAGTTATAACCAATCAAAAAACCATCCTCGGTATGAAGTCTTATCTAAGAGAGCTATCGCTCTCCTAGAATAAATTTTTCTTTCTGGCAGGTTTGGATATTAATTTTATCATTCTTGGCGACGATAATTTTGCTAATCAAATTTGCATCTTGGTCGTCCAAGGAAAATAACGTTTTCTGGATTATTGTGAAAATATCATTACGTCAAGGTTAGAATATCAATCATGAGTAACAAGTTATTCGAAAAAGAATAGTCTTCAATAGAAGTTTCTCTTTTTATTCGAAGGAGCGTAAATGATTCGATCAATTACTTTTTATTGCGTGTAAGGCCTATTTTCAAAGCAATTGGCGTGTTATGGTAGAAAATTCAAATTATCGTCTAGTGCCACTGTGCAAACTCTTATCGGTTTACTTTATCCAAGGAGAATGTATAAGAGAGGAGACTCTGAGTCAGACAAAAGGCACGTAGCACCTCGTTTCTAAAGCGGTTCTGTGCCGTTCCCCGGTTACCATGGTTACCGCTACCCCCACCCTCCACGGCAAGAGAGTGTGCGATCTGGCGCATGCGTTCATGCCTCCTTGCTCTAACCTCATGAGTTTGTTTATAATTTTAAATAACCCTCGTTTCCAACAACAATCACGTGACGCATGGCTTTACCAACGGCATGCGCGTGACTGTATGCGGTATCTGCCCCGTTTTTTAACATCCCCCCTTTCCAGAACAAGTCTGTTGTAAATCCTCCTTGCTTCATCACTTGTATCTTCTTTATTATTGTAGATGAACCCGTAATTCCTATTTGAAATATTCCTTATTTTTAACACCCGTTCGATTAACAAAAGAAAATTTTCTCTGACATTCTGTTTAAAATAAGGAATTCAAAGTACCGAAGATCAATGGCAATCAACGAGTTTGATCCTTCTCATTAGCACTATTTTATTTTTCGGAAATTTGGAATCTTTTTACGGGTCTTACTTGACTTCGACTACGAGTTTGTCTCCCGTCACTTTACCAATTGACACCTTCGAACAAATGGCTCAATTAATCAAATCACAAGGTTACGTTGTCAGTTCGGTAGAAGGCAGCGCTCTCCAGTACAGTATTATGGTATGATATAGCAGAGTGCAGGAAAACTTGTATGTTATCAATTCAAATCACCCTTTAAATTTAGACTTCCGACATCGACTATTTTAACTTATTCGCTAATTCGTCTGAAAAAGGCGATTTCAAATTACCAAAAACGCCAAAGGAAGGGTTAAATTTAGTTTTACAAAAATCGTACGGTTTTATTATGCCGAAAGACACTCTGGAATGAACCATCTTGGACATGGGATTGCCACCCGAAGCCTTTCACTTTGCCAATGAGAATCTATTCGTCGAACAATTTGCCGCCGCTTTTCATAAATCGTTACCGTGCAAAGATGAAATCGATAAATGGTGTGATCTTATTTGACTTTCACTTTCTTTGCCTTTACTTGAACTAACCTGACCATGGTGGCCAGTGAAGTGTTTTTAGGTTAAGTATTTTATCGTGTTTAGGATTGATACAAAAATGGGAATCCGACGATTCAGGATTTTTATCGACGAATAGAAATGAAACGGAAATTAAAAGGAGTGACGAAACAAATTACATCAAAATGGACGATCTCAAATTATTATTTTAAATTTTAAATTTAAATGATAATGTAAATTTGTAGTTTCAGTTTTAAAAATGGTTTTAAATAATAATAATAATAATCTTTTATTATAAACAGATAATAAATTATTTCAACAAAATGTTAATGACACGTGGGAAAGAAAAGAATTACCCAGCGTGTTACGCTTTCGATACTTTCTTCTACCCGAGGCTATTTAATTCTGTCTACGATACTGTGCGTGGGTGGACGAAACTAGTAGATATTTTTTGTTTCGATCTTCTTTTGGTTCCTATCTATCTGGATGTGGAAAAGCATTGGTGTTTAGCGGTATGATCCGTACTATAATAATTACAAAAAATATAAATATATTTACTTTTTCTATATTTACTTTTTCTATATTGTTTATAACTTATAAGAAATCAGTTTAATGTAACATCTTTTATTTTTATTTTAGGTGATCGATTTTCGTGAACGAGAAATCCGATACTACGACTCTATGGGAGGAAGTAATGATGCGTGTTTGAAGGCGTTAAAAGATTATTTGGCGAAGGAAAGCTGGAATAAACGCAAAATTGAACTTGATACGAGCGATTGGAAACTAGAAACAGTTAAAGTATTGCATTATTTTTTATTTTTATATATTTATTGTTATTTAATTTTGCGATTAATGTGGATCATTTCCATGTTATTTCTAGAATATTCCACGATGAAAGAATGGCTTTGATTGCGGAATGTTAATTTGCAAATACGCCGAATATATTACGCGAAATGCTGAAATAACATTTACGCAAGTAAATATTAAAGTTTTATTTACTACATTTAAATATTAACTTATTAACATATTTTATTTTGCAGAGCAACATGCCACGTTTCCGACGACAAATGCGCTACGAAATCTTAAATAAAACGTTGTTACCAAAAACTTAGATTTAAAATAAACATTTTCTTTGTAATTTATACTAAGCCTTGGTCATTAACCCCCGATTCCTTCAATGTGTCACGTCGCTAGCACTATGACTTTTGAAAATTTGGCGGGAAAGTTGGGCTGAATGTTGGTCCATCGTAGCGCGGATAAGGGAGGTGAGATGGATTGGACAAAAATGAAGATGGCGGGGGGTCCTAATTTGCGGATAAAATTTTTAAAAAACTTGAGGATACTTCTTGTACCGAACCCCTTCGGTAGGCGATTGCTCAGTGCTGCCGCGTAGAGCCATTAAAAACTAGCTTCTATTTTTAAGAAACGGGGAGCGTCCTTTCACGGAGCTGTATTGTAGGAGTAGAGACTAGACATAAGCGTACTAGCGCTCCGCGCGCAATTTTCGCGCATATCCGAGCCTATGTAAACAATCTCTGACGTCACCTGTTTTAAAGGCGTCGTTTTTTTCTTTCCCCGGGCTTAATTCTTTGAATATTTTCAAATATTATAGTTAATATAGGTAAATAGAAATAATAGTAAAAATAAAAATTTGAAATAAGATTCGCGAACGCTTGAGAAACTCCCGTCACCTGGACTCCGGAGTCACTCGATACACGAAAGACCGAAGTTTTAACCCTCCTGAACGTTCGTCGCCGCCATTTTTATTGTTTACACTGGCTCGCCTAGATTTTGGAGGGAGGGTCCGAGAGTCTAGCATTTTTTAATAGAGGGGAAGGTACGAGTCTCTACTCCTCTTTCTACAATACAGCTCCGTGGTCCTTTACAATTTCGTCCAGAATGACCGTACCTAACCGCTGAGGATGCTGAGAGGACTACGGTGCTGGGCCGTAGGTGGGGGGGGGGTACAGAGGCAGCGCTATAGGTATGCGGGGTTTCCACTCCATTCCTCTCTCTTTCCTTCAAGATTGTAGGCAGAGTAATGAATATGAAACAGCAAGCTATTTTATATCGTTAACCGTGCAAATGTATTGAAAATATTAAGTTAATAATAAGTGCTGTATAATTACTTTAACCGAAGCTTTAACATGGCCCAAAATATGTCTATGGTAGAGTCACGTGTAGACGGGTTGTTCCGTTAATCCGTTACTCATAGTGGGTGTGCTACCACGAAGCTAGGGGGGAAAAACTGTGACGTCAACATTGGGTCCCGAATTTGTATTGCCCAAGCTGACGACGTCTCGCGACTGCCAATATGGTCGCCTGAAAATAAGCTAAGAGATAAGAGCGTGTGACGTCACTACAAAGTTCGTGGTAACACCGTGGATAAAAAACGCGCGTGAGGTTGAAATTTGTTTTCACTCTACAGGATAGGCAACTCCCTATCTCTGGCGACGGCTTATTCCGTATATACTCTGGTAAAAACATCGGTTTTCAACACGCGCATATATATTTTTCTCTATGGAACGTAGCCTCGTACGTACCGACAAGAGACAAAAAACTTGAGGATCTTCGGGATTTAAAATAACCGCTAGTTTTTTTTTAGCTCGAGTGCCCGGACCTCTAGGCCTTAGTTTCAAATACGCGTAGTAGGCTGTAGGTAATTTCACGCGTATTTGAAACTAAGGCCCAGAGGTCCGTGCACTCGAGCTAAAAAAACTGGCTGGTCCGGAAGATCCTGAAGTTTTTTATCTCTTGTCAGCACGCGCGATACTAGATTACGTAAAAACCTAGCTTCGCGCGTGCTGACAACCGGGAAAAAAGGTGTCGTTCGAGATAGGGAGTTGCCGATCCTATATCGTGAAAACAAATTTCCTCACGCGCGTTCTTTATCCGTGGTAACACGCTATAGTGACTAGAGTGGTATATAGACCGAGTGAGGAAAGGTAAAGCCCCGCCCATTTTGATATATATCATTCATGCGTTTTACAATAGCTTCGCACATGCATTTAATAACTTCGGCTTGATCATTTAAAAGCTTGAAGTGAAATCTCATATAACTAAATTTCTCGTTCAGTTTCCTGCCTCGGCCTTTGTTAGAGTGAAGACGCTACCATCCTCGAATACTATATTCCCCTCCATAACGGTTATTTTTATTTTCAAGTTCAAGTGACGATAATTACCCCAGTCGCCAGTTTCCACTCCTCCATAAATTCCTTCAAAACGTCTTCCGAGATGGTGAGAATAGTTCCGTCCTTTTTTGTCAAAAGTAGGCTTGGCTTGTATGCATTCACCCCGAAATCGGCAGAGCATTCATCCCCTAGTCTAACGCGGGCGTTTACGCGGTAATCTAAAACACGATCTCCGGCATTGGTGGACATTCTTGCTACAGGTCTTTACTGTTTAAAAGGTTACAACCGAATGATCTTTATTGCGAGATTTTCTTGATAGCGGGGTTGATATTTAGCCTGAGGGTATATTGGATCTTTTTTTATTGTCCTTAATTGGCCACCGACCAGGTGGTTTAGGACCTTTAAAGGGGGCGTGGCTAAACCATTTGCATTGTTATCAATGGAATCTGTATTTAGAGTGATTTATGACTAGCCCAAACGTCTTAAGACATTCCATCGGCTTTTTATTTATTCGTAACCACGCTCAGTTTATTGCTTTGTTAGTTGGTGACTCTTCCTAACACGAAACATTTAATTGATTCATGGTGTTTGCCCCGAAGGCATTATGGTGACAAGTCTCTACATGTTTAAGATATTTTTGTTGCGTTATCCGAAATTGAGGTAATATTTTTACAATACCAAAATGCAAATTCAACTAGAAATACAGTTACGAGGATAAAAGTAACTGCCACTATTTTCCCTGGCTTTGAAAGAGCTTCGCGAATTAACGTCTGCTTAGTAACAGCATCCATTTTAATCTAAACTAATACTAAATTTCATACTAATAATACTAAACTACAAGGGATTTATATAAAATACATTCAAAAGTTATGCTGACTACTTCTAAAATACACATGAATATTGATTAAAATACTGGAATTTATATAATACTACCTAAAAAACACCAATTTTACCATGCAAAAGTGGCTTATTAGAAACTAATACTGACTTTCATACGAGTAATACTAAACTACAAGGGATTTATATAAAATACATGCAAAAGTTAAAGCTGACTACTACTAAAATACACATGAATATTGATTAAAATACTGGCATTTATATAATACTACCTAAAAAACACCAATTTTTCCATGCACAAGTGGCTTATTACTATAAACTAAACTGACTTTCATACAAGTAATACTAAACTACAAGGGATTTATATAAAATACATGCAAACGTTATAGCTGAATACTGTCTAAAATACACATGAACTACCTAAAAACACCAATTTTACCATGCACAAGTGGCCTATTAGAAATAATTACTGAACTTCATACGAATAATACTAAAGTACACATGAATATCGACTAAAATACAAACATTGTTATGATGCAAAGTAAAAGATACCATTTTTTTATGAGCAAAATATGATTTGCATCAACTATGATGCTTCCACAATAGGCTTTACATCAAA